>KL266762.1:9877-32155 GCA_000699545.1 Podiceps cristatus
TCCTTCAGATGCTGTCGGCGAGGGCCACCCACCCAACAGTTTAAGCCCTTCTTGCAGCAGAACAGGATGGCAAAGAGCATCTCCTCCCCAGCCTGCAGGGGGGAAATACCTATGTTTCTGCAATAACACAAATCAAAGCCTTAATTCTTCTCCAATAATTAAAGAGATTAGTTGCTCTCTCTTTAGTAGCAGCAGGAGCAGCAGCAGGTGTTGTTAGGCTTGGTCCGATGTATGCATAATGCCGCTTCTGTACGCAATTGCTGTGTCCAAGTGTGAACAGAAACCTTAGGAAGTATTTGTCATTAAAAAGTTGCCGCTGGGCCTGTGTAATACAGTAAGTGCTTAGCAAAAAGAAATTGTTTGTTTGTTTGTTTTAAATAGTTTTAGACAGAATGTAGTGCTCCTGGAAAAAATATTACTGCTCTGGCAGCACAGAGCACAAAGACCGAAATGCCTGTCTCACGCCCGGCAGTGAGAGATGTGCATCTTAGGATGCTACAGCCTGAACAGAGACTTGCAGTGAACAGGAGAGGTGGCAGAGGAGAAAAATATGAAGAAGTCCATTCTGCCTTCCTATCTGAATGTGGCAGAGGCTGTGAGAAAGAAGGAGGATTAATGTTTAGGGGTTTTGGTGGCATAAATTTACCAACAGAAACTGGGACAACAACCAATGGCCAGCCTGCAGATTTCAGTACCTATGTGAATCTTCAGCCCACAAGTGAAAAATATTTGCATCCCACTCGAAAGTCTCTTATCACCTTCTGAGTGTCCTCCCATCCACTAACTTTCTCCCTCAATGTATCATCTGCCCTCTTCCTCCAGGCCTCTTTACCCACAGCACTGCTTACATTAATTGCTGATTTTTAAGGGTTTTTTCCTGATGGTGACTTATCAATTTGATTTTAATTTTGTATCTGTGATTGCTTGTACACACTCTTCTTCCCCTACAGCGTATTCTTCCCACCAAATGATAGCGGGTCTTTTCCCTGGTCTGGTGCTGGAAGCTGTAAAAGCAGGTGAGTTCTCACCTGGGAGATCTTCACAGCAGATTTTTCTCCTGTATGGCTGATTAATGCCTTATGGATCCTGATTCAGAGCATCACCTAACTCGGCAGGTCAAAACAACTTTGACACAGGCCACACATGCAGTGATCATACCCTGTCTGAAACCTTCTGACTCTGTAGCAATAACAGATGAAGGAGAGCAGTTGGCAAACAACAAGGAACATGCATTTCTTGCCTCTTCTCAAGAACATGCTTTCGCTTGCAGCTGAACAGGGCTGTTGGTACAAAGAACAGCCATTCTCCTAATATTTGTGCAAGAAAAGTCCCTTTAGGTAGATGTTCAAATAGCAAACAAATAAGTAAACAAAGTATGAGTTGTTGCTGAGTAGTCATTATTTGGAATAGCAATGAAAATTTGAAAACAACCTTTCTACTGTATTTGATCAGCTCTGCCTTTACAACAACAATCATGGAGTTACATGGAAGGTCTAGGGTGGCACTAAAATTCCTTCTTTTTCTATCGCTCTGTTTGCACCAGCCTGACAGACTAAGAATATGAGTGCCACGCTTTAACCTTGTTGGAGTCAACAGGCGTTTGGGGGAAGGGGAAAGTAGTGTGTTTACAGCAGAAAGGCTGTCCCCTAAATGAGAGAGTCGCACAAGAAGCCACTGTTATGAATTTCATAGGAGGAAAAGACCACAACTCGTGAAAGATTATCTTGTTGTAGTAATTTACAGCTGCTGTGTTTCAGGAATAAACTGCTCACTCCTGAAACCCCTCTATCCAAAGCTGTTAACCAGAGCCAACCAGCTGGAGAAAATGTGGAGAATGGAGAGAGCAGAGTAAAACACCAAATGGGGCAGGTGAGAACCACCTCCACCCTTGCAGCAGCTGTGGGGCACGTGCCCACACAAGACACCGGCACCCAGGGATACATGGGTGCTGTGGTGGGTTACAGCCAGATCTCATCCCCCAGGCAGTGCAGCAGTGCCTGTGCCAAAGCCGCCACAATCAGCTGAACTACGTCAGATTAAACCAGCTCATTAAAGTGGCCTCTCAGATTTATAATGAAGGCTTCTCATTTATATAAGCTAAACTGGCACCCCTGGACTATACACACATTTGATTTGAAACAGAAACAACACCTAATTCTCCCCATCTGCATTGGCATGGTTGATGAGCAGTTTAATTTTGGCTCCCACTGCAATTTAACACTATGGTGGCAAATTTTAGTTTAAATCACTTTTACCCCTCTTCTCTCTGCTTTTTTGCATCCCTGAATCATCTCTGGGTAAAACTGTTTGCACTGTAAAACCAACCCTGCCTGCTTTTATTATTTAAACCTGGATCAGCTCATTGATACAGCCAGAAGCCCAGCACCACAAGCAATCAGATCAGCTCTGCTGAAGAAACACAGAGGCAGAGACAGAAGCCCTTACACCACAATCATTGGTGAGAAGAGAGAAAGAGGAGCCACATACCATCTGAGCCATCTAGAAACACAAACTGCTGTTTCCACTGGGGAAACTGGTATTTTGAAATCTATGGCAAGGCAATGCAGGACATGTTTTCATCAAGGCATGTCCATTTAAATTTGTGCTGAGCTCAGGAGGACCAGGTGAGTTTGCATAATTAACAACCTGACCTTGCAATCCAAATGCAAATACAGCTCCCAGTGAAGTCAACAGGAGATTGCTGTGTGTGAAGAAAGCAAGGAAGGTTCATATATGGCAGTGATGAATTCAGCCATAAAAATGTTTATATGGTGGCCATTTTTTTTTTTTTAGAGAGCTTCTAAGGAATTTGTGGTGGCAGCAAAGTACAGAAAGGCTGTGACAACTCCTGTGACAACACCTTGCTGCTGGTGCAAAAAATCCACAGAAATTATGTTTGCAAAGCACTTGCAGGAGAGGATCTTGCTGCCACAAGCCCAACTGAGGACTTCGAGGAAGGTGATAGCTGAGGAGAAAAGCAGCGAGGCAATGGCAAGATCCCCTTCTGGAGGCTGGGGCAAGCAACTCAAGCCATGTGGAGACACATGAGCCCTACCTCAGATGTGCTAATGCTCTGGCTCCCGTCCAGGGAAGCCATCACACCGCCGAGCCTCCCCTACCCTCCCTCTTGCCCGGAAAGTTGTGTAGTGCCGCTGCGCGCGCTGTTAGACAGATGCCCCTCACCGCTCCAGCCCAGGGGAGCCCCGCACAGCACGGGGATGCGTAGATGTGCACAATATGCTTCTGCCTGTCATTTGGCTGTGGCAGCGCTTTGAGTTGTGATTTTTTTTTTTCTGGATAAAAGGGGCTGCGTGAACATAAGTCCTGATTGCTACCCCAGGTTGCGTGCAAGCCCTCTGAGCGGGACTGATCTGTCACGGTGGGCAGTTCTCTGTCTAATGTGACCTGAAGTAATTAAAAGTGGCCCAGCAGGCTGGTGCCTCCCTCCCCCATCTCTCCTCTCTCTCCGGTTGCTGGCATTTACCCAAAACAACAGTGACTGACAGCTCCGAGAGGGCTGTTGCTGCTTTCACTACCATGATACGGCCATTGATCCAGTAGCATCTGCCAACTCAACAGCACTTACTCTAATTCCCTGCCTCCAGGTTTTTGGGCTTTTTCCCTCCTCCCTTCCCTCTCAACACACACCCCCCCCACCCCCCTCCCAGTGATAATTGCTGCAAAGGAGAACTCCCTTTTGACTAACCTGATGAGATCCAATTGCCACCGTGTCAGTGCTCAACCTTGGAAATGCTCGTGAACGCACACTGACCTTGATCGAGGATGTTCAGCCCACTGCCGTGGCAGAGGGCTGGTGGAAGAGTGAAGAGGCAGTCATCTAGCTCAACCCCAACTGCCCCTCCGCTTTGGGTCCACCACTGAGAACCTGCCTCGATGTTAATTCACAGTATGGTCCTAAATAGAGGACCCTGTTGTGTGTTTCTCCTCTTTCTCCCCACCTCTCCCCACTTACAAGGCACAGGGAAGAACCACATCAACCACCAAGATGGAGTTATACTCTGGAATTGAAATAATTGCACCAAAACCCTATTATCAAGAGCCTGAACATGGCCTTTTTGCAAAGCATGAATGAACTACAGAGCAAGGAGCATCTGCTGTAGCTTCAGAGACATGAAGTGGGTCTGCCCTGGATCAGCCCAGCATGTGTGAGTGTGAGCAACTGTCTGTGAATTTCCGCGGTAGCAAAGCAATCATCGCCATCAGAGCCGAAAGAACCGGCTTGCCTTCCTTACATGTGAGGGGTTCATAATAAATGAAGCCTTAGATGAGCGGTATGAAAAACTTGGTATTAATTGGCCTGGCTCCAAAGCACTGAATACAGCTCCATGGGAATCATTGCAGCTTCTGTGGACCAACAGCACGCGGGGGATGCGGAACCCACGGACATCAGTAGGGATGTCAGTCTGTTTCCGACGGTGTCCAAGAGTACCTTGAGTACCTTTTTTCCTCTCTTCCCTGTTAATGCATGATATAACTATTACTGCTCACAAATAATGAATATTTCACCATGGTTTTAAATTCAGTGCTGGGCCAGACTAACCAGAAACCTCATGACACTTTCTGTTTTCCTTTTTTTCTTCCTATTCTTTTTTTCTCTTGTCTTCTATTTTCAGATGGAGGTGTGTCGCGAAGCAAAGTGATATCTCTTTCATGTCGTGAAGGTACATGATGACTGCTCCACCAGGCACCTCGCTGGCCACTTGCACATCCCGGGATGCAACCTGCAGGCTCGCTAGCAAGCTGATCCCCTTCCACATTGCAGCGTGCCAGCCTGCCCAAACTGGGCTTACACGCTGCCACGCACACACCACTGGTAATCGCACCCATGAGCTCCTCTGCCTGGAGCTGGACACTCCCTCTAGGGAGAGGGAACGACTTTTATCTCCTCACTAAACACCTAGAAAACTCTTTTGGTCCAGGTCTTTCTTTGCTTAGTCTCCACGCATCCATATGGTCAGACTATCAACTTCAGCTGAAAACATCTGACCTTTCTGACCACAGGCATTCAAATATCCTCAACCGGATACCCAACCATCTTGAGACCACCCTAACTATGCTGGGATTTGGGAGGAATATTGCAACACCAGTTTTCTGCCTTTAGGAGGCTCCTTTTTTCCAGCAGGGAGGAGAATTGGAGTGCTTGGTGCTGTCTCCCCTGCTGCTTTCGGCCCTCCCTCCTGCCTGTGGATCGGTATGCTGCAGGGGGAAGGAGGTGAGGACACATCTGGCTGCCACTCTTCAGCCTTACGTTTTCACCAAGCACCACGTGGAGCGGCACCAGACATGCTCGGGAACCGCATATGGCCCATCGGCTGCACTTTTGTCACCCTGCACGACAGCCGTACTATATTATCTTGGGCCCAAGGACACTCCGTGAAATCTGAAACTCATGTTTCATCCAGATGCACCACTGCTGCTGACGGGACGCAACCCCGGGAGGCTGACGCGGCCCCGCAGGCACCCCGCCAGCTCCAGCCCAGCAGACCTGAACTGCAGCTTGCTGTCTGGGGCCAGGGAAAGGGCTGAGGTGATTTGGAAAGTCAGGCTGCTCTTCAAGTGCAACATGGAGGTCCTGGGCAGCAGGCAGGAGGACTCCCATGCTCTGATGAGCTTTTTGATGAAATTTTGAATTTTGAAGCAAGTATATAGAGATATACTTGAAGAAGACGCAGGAGAGAAATGGATTTTCTTGCCTATTTTTGCTGCAGTATAAAGAAACATGAAAGAGCCTTTCCTCTGCTTGTGGGCTGTTTTTTTTTTTAATCCACGTGTCAGGATGGTCCAACCCACTGCCATGCCAGCAGGACTTTCAGAGGTTTAAGAAGCACCATGCTATCAGGCTCTTCAGCCTTCAGTCAAAGCGTTGACACATTTTTTTCAAATCTTTATGACTGCTTTCTCCTCACAGTGTGTTTTGGCTGACCTACATGCAGACAGCCACCTAAAGAGGTGGAGGGTCTTGCCCTTAGCCCAGTAGTGTCTGTGTTGCCGTCCTTCTGCTAGCACATGTGGCGGCGAGGTCAGCTGGAGCGAGGACCTAATCCACCTGGACACTACTCCAACCAAAAAAACAGTGACGGCTTTTCAACCAGATAGTCCTCTCCTCGGGCAGAATGCATGGCCACTCTTACACTGCTTTAACTGGCTGTGAAAGCGTGCGCATCCCATTTCTCAGCTATTGGAGCGAAGTATGCCACGGCATCAGCAGCAGTCTCGGCATAACTCTCATGAAGGAAAACTCCATGTGCTGGGAAATGAAATTAGAGTGAGCAGTTTGACAGCAATGTTTCTTCCTCACCCCAAAAGAATATTGCTGTAGAGGTGCAGAGACAGGGAGAGGGCAGAAAAATCTTCCACATGCACAACTTTGAAGAAGGGCAAACAAAGAAGCAAAGACTTTTTAAAGAAGTCGAGGGTTACTTTCCTTTTTAATTACCACCCTTTCTCAATCTAACCATTCAAGTAGTAAATGTGTTTGCTAGCATTACTGGTGTGATCCCCTTACTTAGGGATCATCAGTGTCCAAAGATAATATCAGTTTTACCTGGGGGAAAAAAAAAAAAAATCTTTATTTTCTATTGCTGGGGCAGAGGTTCCCTTTTTCATAAAGTTCTCAAAGAGTATTCGGAGGCATCCCCAGTCTGGTGAGATTACAAGGCAAACATTTTGTTCAGAGCTGCAAGAAGAACTCTGCTGACTCCCCCCAAAATAACACGGTAATAATGAACAGCAAATGTGGGTCAGATGCTCAGCTAAGAGAAATGGGCATCGCTCATCAGCCCCTGGCAGAGCTCGGGTGGTTTACACCAGTCAAGGACCAGGGTTTCTCATTCTACCTGAGGATACCTATAGAGGATTCCTTATTTGCCGGGGTAGCATAAAGCTGTTATTGACATGAATTTGGGATGCCTGCTCCACTCATGATTAATGAGGCCACAAGTGAGTTTTATTAGTCACCCTGGCATAACTGACACTCAGATTTGTACTGTGCCACACCACTGCCTTTTGTTTATGCCAAAGGATTTACAGACACAAACCCTAACTCCGAGACTTTATTAATGTCTGCTTTCTTAATCCCTCTGCCTATACTGCTAATTTGCCTTAGCAGAGACCTAGGATGGAAAATAAATATAAATGGTGCATCTTAAAATGTCTAAGCAACTCCCTAAACCAGCAGTCCTGTCAGTCAGTGTCATGATTTTAAAATCTTGTATTTCCAGTCTGCCATGGTTGGAAACACTTGCTGCGTTTCTCTGGAAAGGAGGATTTCTCAGCCATCCGGTAGCAGAAAGCCTTCCTTTCGAGCACTTATAATGATATATATTGATATTTGTTTCTTACAACTGTCACTGTTTGGGGGACTGAATATCATACATATAGCAAAACCAGCTGGCAGACTGATTGATTGGTTGGTTGATTTTTGAGTGGAAGCAGGATTTTGTATTTGAAAGGGAAATTTTTGCTGTTGGTCAATGTGGAGAAGCTTAAAGGAAATTGGCTGAGGTATGAAATCTCAGATATATGTCCTCACTTACAAACACATAAATTTGTTCTAATTAAAACAGAAATTTCCAGCTACGTAATCCCAGGGGAATTTGCAACCAAGAGGTTTTCGTCAAGTAAAAGTCCTCTTAAGCAACCAAGGCCAAAGACTGAGGTGATCAAAGGTGAAAGTTAGATTAAGTACAATTTAGCACCTGCTTTGGCGGCTTACCACATGGGTATGTGATCACCTCATAGGGTATAAATACATGCATGCGTGCGTAGTAAATACAGATATAAATCTGGGAATAAATCCACTTTAATATTTAAAAGCTCGGCTCTGCAGCAAAATTACACTGCTGTAAACCAAAGTGTGAATCTAAACTCATATAACTACTTGGGCGCTGTCCTCCGTGGATACCCTTACTATGGAGTTGGCTGTGTACCGCACGGACTTTCTGCCGCAGACAGTTCCTAGCTCTATACCTCAGCTGTAAAAGACAGCTTAAGTGATCTAAACAACAGGCACAAAACATCTATTTATTTACACTGTCTGCTTCATTTCCAGCACTATATGGAGTTAGTTAAGGCTGAATTGAAAAAGCGACCACTGGTATCTATGAAGATAGTTCAATAAACGTATATTGCACCCACAGCCACAAACTTGTTTTCACTCGGGAGGTGAATGTGCCCAGGCAAGTAGGTCTAAGAACAGTCTTGATGTTTTCATTATACTTAATAAAGGGAGAGGCTGAAGAGAGAGGTCGAAAAGCCTGAGGAGGTGGAAGTCATGTAAAAGCTGCTTCCAACTGTGTGTAAAATGGTTAGCGACTCCGGTGTCGTAACAGTTCAACACTGAGTTGGCAGCCTATGCGCTCCTGTATGCCAGTTTCTCATGGGGCAAAGGACAGCTTTCCTTGAATTGCCAAGCCTGCTCAAATGATCAGATATTATTGAAGAGGTCACAGGGGCTAGGACTGGCAGGGCTGGTTTGTTTTTAGAGGTATTAGAGGTATTATATTCAGTTCCAAGTTAGTGACATCTGCTTGGACTCAGATTCTCATGAGGCTCTTACTCCTGTATATTATTTACAGCGTACTTCTTTGCCAGGGGCAAATGTCTAAAGATTTTGTAGTTGGCTTTTCTGTAGAGAAACAGCTCTAGCATATAGAATATTCTCAGTGAAATCAAGGATGGAAATAGAGGCAGGAAGGGTTAGAAGAAGAAGAGCTAGTAAAATATCAAACTTAGCTAATAATAAACCAAAATGTCCAGATGATTCCTTTTCTTTCTTTCACTGATGCCTTTTGTCAACAGTTAAATATCAAAAAAAAAAAAAAAAGAGACAGATCAAAACCTGTGATATGAACAGTTCCTCCTTGCTCCTCTACTAAACTTCAGGGAAGTTCAGCTCCAAACCTTATAGCTTTCTCCTGCTTGATATTAAATAAAAAATCCTAGCATTCACCAATGATCATATTCCTCAGCAAATCCATCTGCTGCTGTGTTGTTTCCATGGAGGTTGAGCTCATCAGCTTTTGCGCTATTTTGATGCCCATGCATGTTTTTCAGCCAACCTGAAGGCGTACCTGAGAAACTATAAGGCCCCTTTCTTTGGGAAATCTTTTATAGCTTGATACCTGGACCCTACAAGGCTCACTGCAAGGCTGGATCCAAAATCAGTAACTTCAGTTAGAGAAGAAGAAGGGCTGTGCCAAGGTGGAAAAAGTTTAGCTAAGGAGCCTATCCTTTGTTAACGTGCAAGCGTATCATGAACTTGGGAATGAAACTCTAAATCTGTACTTTCCACCTACTCTCATTACCAGGAGAGGACAAAAATCTCAAGATGCCAAAAAAATGATGTGGGCTGTCCTTCCCCAGGTTTGTTTATTGTGAGCTTCAGGAAAGGGGCAGCCTGCTGTCCTGGACACTGGCACCCCTGTGCCGCTCCGCTCAGCCCCCTCCGGAGCTCTCTTCCCCCTCAATTTTGTCATCATAATTGCACATGAAAGGGCTCTCTAACCCACTGTTGAAGTGATGAGAGCTACAAAAATAAATGTAGCACTGGAAGTGTTGAGGCTGACCCAGATTACTGTGACAGAATTGGGTTAGGGAGCACCTCCAACCTGCAGTTATGCTGGCAGATACGAAGTGGGGATAATGTTTAGCAGGGTGGAAAAGGACAGCTGGGGCATGGGGGTGCTCTGAAACTGGGTTCATCTGAGGCCAGGAGAGCACATTAACCCCTGTGTTAAGCAGCACCTGCTGCTATGAGAGCATCTCATTTCTTAGACATCTGAACTCTTCCCTACGGTTCAAGCATTCAGGAGGCTTTTCAGTGATGACAGCAGTGAAGCTAAGAGAAGCAATGAAGAGAAAGAGGACCGGGTGAAAAGCTGGTAAGAGATGAAGGTTGTCTTTACTTTAGGGTCTAGTCAAAAGACTCTTCTGAATTACATACAAGTAAGAGAAAAGCCCTCTTCTTTTGCCAAAACTTTAGAAGGGGATGTTGTTGGATTTTTTTTCAAACCAACAGAAGTTCCAGGTTAGAGATTAACTCTACCATTGCAGCAAACAGCTATAAACTGAAGTCCATCCCTCACTCAACATTAGCATTTCCTCCTCTCCTAGCAGTTGCTACAGCAGCCACTTGAGTCAGTGAATGTCAGACCCTTTCACTCAGTCTCTGCAGCCTGAATCTGGTCACATGTTAGAAAAGATTATTACAAAGACAGGAACAATTTTTACAAAGAAAATAACGTCCCAGTTTCTTGGAAATCCTCTTCTGTGGCAGGCTGTTAATCAAATGAAGTAAATATTTTTTCACAGAAATGGAGAAAAGGACAAAGTCTCTGAGCTTCTAATTTGGGATAGGGCTGGGTGAAGAGCAGGAAAATTGAGAGTGGAAAGTAACCAGCCATCCACCAAGGCAGAACTATACGTTTTTGTAGAGAGAGGGCATATGTCAGATCCATTCCACAAGGTCAAGCGAGGAAGTGAAGATATGGAGGAAAAGGCAGAAAGGCTAGCTCTGTTTTTCAAGACTACCCAGAGCTTTCCTGGCAGGGTGCCTCTGGTGAGAGATGTGTCCTGCTCAGAGAGCCCCATTCAAGGGAAGTCACCACAGGTAGGTGATGTGGCCAGGAAAAAATCTTCCTCAGCACTGGAACGGAATTAAGACATGATATTAAGGGGAAGTTATTTGCATTTGGTAAACAAGTTCTATCAGCTTAACAAAATCCTGCTATTATGCTACATATTCTGGACATCACCCACTGATGACCTCCTCTTCTCTTCTCTTCTCTTCTCTTCTCTTCTCTTCTCTTCTCTTCTCTTCTCTTCTCTTCTCTTCTCTTCTCTTCTCTTCTCTTCTCTTCTCTTCTCTTCTCTTCTCTTCTCTTCTCTTCTCTTCTCTTCTCTTCTCTTCTCTTCTCTTCTCTTCTCTTCTCTTCTCTTCTCTTCTCTTCTCTTCTCTTCTCTTCTCTTCTCTTCTCTTCTCTTCTCTTCTCTTCTCTTCTCTTCTCTTCTCTTCTCTTCTCTTCTCTTCTCTTCTCTTCTCTTCTCTTCTCTTCTCTTCTCTTCTCTTCTCTTCTCTTCTCTTCTCTTCTCTTCTCTTCTCTTCTCTTCTCTTCTCTTCTCTTCTCTTCTCTTCTCTTCTCTTCTCTTCTCTTCTCTTCTCTTCTCTTCTCTTCTCTTCTCTTCTCTTCTCTTCTCTTCTCTTCTCTTCTCTTCTCTTCTCTTCTCTTCTCTTCTCTTCTCTTCTCTTCTCTTCTCTTCTCTTCTCTTCTCTTCTCTTCTCTTCTCTTCTCTTCTCTTCTCTTCTCTTCCTTATGAATGATATGTATATATGGTGATGCAAAGCACTCCTTTAATAGCAACTTGAGACCAGTTGGAGGGCTTTGGGTGTGTAGTAACCCCTGGAAAGACTGGGGTCTGTCTGGGTCATACTGTAACAGGGCCACTACCCTGTAACTGATTAGAAGCACCTCTTATTCTTAGCAGGACTCCCTCAGGTCTCGACTTTACAGTACGATTCAGGTAATGAGACCACGGTGATCAGAGATATTAATAGACATCATGTCTAGCTGGAAGATGGGAACCTGAGTGCAAATGTGAACGCCTCCCTTAAGTGAATTTTGTCTGTGAGCTTGGTGAAAGGACTGAAGTAAAAGGGAGAGAGAGTCATTCTCATTTCCAGTTAATATTTTATTGATTTACTTCACATAATGGAGTTCAATAACTCATCCCCTGAACAGATAAAACTTCAGCTTCATATAAATAGGTATTAATCTCAAGTAAATTACTGATGAGTCTTAATTAAGCAATAAGATGGAACAGCCCATATAGTTGGGCTGATTAATGGCACACCTTGAACATGCACCAAGGCACGGGAAGGCACAGGGCAAAATAAAGTGCTTCCAGTCCACCCATGACATGAAATTAATCAGCAGAATGGTAACTCCACCACCCCACCCCCACCCCCCCAGGATATTGGCATAGTCAAGGGCTTGACTGTTGTGCCAGCCATGACCATGCAACTTCTGACTGTTTGTTTAGAAGAAAATATGGCAGAAACTGTGTCCCTCAGATTCTTCCAAAGCAGCAGGCCATGTGATTGCATTGCTGTTTGCATCTCTCTTACACATCCAAATAAAACACGCCAGTAAAAGCAGCAGAAGCATGGGAGAAGGTGGATAATGCAAGAAACTCACCAAGTAGAGAGATGCCTTTGCAAATCCCGGGAATACGCCGCGTTCTTCAGTGCAAGCTGAAAACAATTCTGCACATTTCAGAGGGCATCGTTCCAATTTTGTTTATGGCGCTGTAAATTAGGAAGGACTCCATAAAGGTCAACAGAACTAAAAGAGTGTGAAATTGATGCAAGGGAGAGGAAGAAAAAAGCTCCGTATGTTTCTCTCCTTCCACACTAGCGTCAGAGTCTGCTTCCTGGTTTATCAAAGCATGCTATAGCCCTTTCTATTTCCCACTAGAGAAGTAGACTATTAGCATACAGCTGCACCTCTTAGGAGAGTAAAACAGAAAGAACTGGAGTTTTGGCAGAGTGTTTTTCTGGGTTTTTTTCCACAATAGGTAATTTAAAACACACAGAAGAGGGAGACATGACAAAGCAGGTTCTCAGCTACAGTAATTCAGCACAGCTTCATTGTAGTCAGTGGAGTTATACTGATTTACACTAGATGGTTAATTTAAATCAGTTTCCCCCCACCCCCTCTCTCCTCCTGGGTCCAGAGAGGTTGAAAGCAAGCACTGAAGAGAAAACAATGTATAAGGCCAAAGAAATTCAAGTGGCAGAGAACCTTGCGGAATGAGAATGCATCAATATTTAACAATGCAAAGACTATGTGCCAGAGAGCAAAAAAGGAGACAGAGGACATTCCCAGGAAACTGGGAAAAGTTTCCAGTGGAAAAGGCATTGCAGCTGGACAGTCCTGAACTGCTAGCACCATCTCTGAGCCTCTTCTGAGGAGGGGGAAAAGTACGTTTAAGAAGTGAGTAAATGAGGGACTCCCACTCTACTCTACATGCTGAGATTACAGGTGCATAATTATGGGAGCCCACTGATTACAGGTTCCCATTCCCTCCTTGCTCAGGATCTTCCTAGTCTCCTGCATCCTGGTACTCCGCATGCCCCTGTTGCCACTGTTTTCCCCCTGCCTCACCAGGATCTCTCCCTCCAACCACCCCAGGACCTGCCTGGCATCTTGTTTTGGTTTTTTGGGGGGGTTGGCTTGGGATTTTTTTCCTCCTTTCCTCCTATGTCCCTTCAGCACTGATTTTGTGGGCTCTGCTTTCATTAAGACAGGAGGTAGGTGAAGAAAAGAGCCATCGGCCATTGATTATTAACACTAAGGACTTCAGCCCCAAGGATAACTCTCCTTGCTGATTAAAGTACTGTGGCTTTCAAATCACTTTCTAGCTTAATAGTACTCTTCCTCTGTGCTCTGTCCACCCTTCCAGTCCAGTTGGAAAAGCCCAGAGCAGGCTGGAAGCTTTGACAATGAAAATCAGATCTTTTACAGGACCATATTACAAATAAAGTCTTTGTTGGGAACAATTTCTTTGAATCAAATTAATATGGTAGGTTGTTACCTGGGACAGTTGAGGAGCAACCAGGTGAGTTGTTCTGCCATGGCCTGCTTCCGACAGCAATAAGCTCTGGCTGAGGTGAGGTGGGCAGGCAGAAGTCAGCAACCTCTTCAGCCACCTCCACTGAATCCAACAGGCAGCGTGAGTCAGCCGGTCTTGAACACGACAGGATGCCCTGTTAATTTTTCTCCAAACTTCAGCACTTTGGGCTTTTTCACCCAAACACCAGAATAAAAGATCGCACACTAGATCTCTTTTTCCTTTCACTGTTTACTCTGCGCTTCAGCTACCCTCCACGCACACATGCACGGACAGCCCCCCCCATTTGAGATACTGGCAGTCCAGCTATATCCATCCTAGCAAAACCCTCTAGGGCAGATGTAAGTAATACCAGCTAAAAGTGCTTTGGGTAGTGCACCTATTTTAGTCTGGTTCACTGATGTAAATGAACTCTGGCAGGGAAAAAAAAATGTTTGTTTTTATGCTTGATGTTGGTTTAACTGCTGCTGCCATAAAAATATAGCTGGAAATGTCACAGTAGAATCACACCCTGACTGACAATGAAATACCAGCCAACATTTCTAGCATAAATCTTGCATAAAGAAAGCACCAAGGTTTAATTTCTAGGGCAAAGGGAAGCGGGCAGACCCAGCAGGCAAGAATTTAAAAGAAAAGAAAGAAGAAAGGCGCATTAGGAGAAAACAATCCTATTATTAAATAGATATTCATTCATGTACATTAGCAGATAGTGCTGCGTCCCATTAGCAGTCACTCTTACAAGAGCAAGAATTTTTCTGTCTGTTTAAGGCCTCTGGATAAAGCTGCCAATTGTTGAATGGAAAAAGCTCCAATGAAAATACTTAGTTTTGGCGGAGACAAGGCCACCTACAAGGCTTTCCATTTCCCTTTTTTTCTCCTCGTTCTCCCCTCCCAACCCCCTTGCAGCCATTAATTTACTAGCAGCAGCTGTGATTGTCTGAGATATGCAGAGAAGCATAAGACCATCCTGTGCCTCATGCCAATGCTGTTAGTTCAGGAATATTACGGGATTATTTTTTAAGATGTTCCTCCTGTTGTATGCAAGGCTGGAATTGAAAAAAAGGAACTTAAGAGGATTTTCATGCAGTGTATTTGTTATTCATTTTGTTGTTGCCACAGCATGTGGGATTTGTGTGCATTTAAGATATCAACTTAACTATGTTCCCTTCACTTCATTACTTGTGTTTGCCAGCTGATGGGATGCCAAGGTGAAGTAACTGAATCAAAGAAGATTTAAAGTAAATACCATTTAGAATACAGGGCAAACAATGTAATACTAGCGAGGTGGCTAGAGAAGGGAGAGAAGAGGGGAGGAAAAGGGGTATCATGTGCCATTTTAATAGAGGGTGCCTCTCCAAAAGACTAATGAGATGAGAAACCAGCTGTCCTGACAAAAATCATCTCAAATGTTGCCAGAGACTTCTGTTGTCATCAGTCTCTTCTTTCAAAGGACTGCTGAACTCAGGTTTTATTTGGCAATGTCTTTTACGTTCTGAAAAGCATTCCAATCATTAGTTATCCTTAGGAGGATAATGACAAATAAACTACTGCATTGTGCCATAGATTGGGTTTGTCCCATTTGCACCATTTCTTTACCAGATAGGCCTTATCAGTGCATGCCCGTCAGATTTTGCCTTTCATCTTCTCATTCTCAGATTTTTTCTTTACAGCTACCAAGAAGGTAAAGACTAAAAACTAGATGCTTGGTGTATAAGCACTGCCTACATACTCTGTGCCCTACCCCCTTTTTTTGGAGAACACTGTTGAGTTAGATGATGTATTACTTCCACGGTAGAGATTTGCCCAAGGGGCAAGCATGTGACATCATTGCCTTCACTTTTTTCTAGTTGGGAAGGTAAAATCTACTATCACACACCTATCTATCTAAAATTTCACTTTTTGAGAAGAGTGACACTGGTCAGTAGTAAATGTTTTAGAGAAAGGAATGAGACATCCTGTTCATGAAAATAAGGAAATAACTTGGATCCTGAAGAACTGACTTCTATCAGGAACTCTCACTACCTGCACTAAAGGCACTTCAAGGTCAGGGTCACTTATTTTCACTCTTTTAAACAACAAAACAATATTTTGTCTAAGGAACACACTAGTGTAGAAAATTCAGAAAAATTATCTCTTTATACCTCGCTCTCTCCTCCATCCAGATTTTGGAAATGAGACTATTTATTAACAGTGGCAAATTGGAAAAGATATGGCCCAGTGAAGGGGAAAAGTCATTGTTACTCCTTGAGAAAATATTTTTCTAACAAAGAGCTTCAAAACTCATGGACGTGCCAAGACAGCCTTCATTTGAAAGGAAAGGAAGCGGGGCTTCTGGGATCAGATAAATGTCCCGTAAAGCACGAAGAGCCAATGGCTGAGTTACCATGCAAAGGCCTGATTTCAAAACAGCTCACTTGGTGCCCTCCAAGCCTTGCTGCCTTCCGAGTAGCTGCCCATAGTAATGAGTTTAGCCTTAAAATGGCATCAGGAAACTGAGACCTCTGACCCCCATTTTACAGCGAGGTGGGGAGCACAGAGGCTCAGAGCAGGGAGGAGATGGATACGGATCTCCCAAGTGCTTAGTCGGTGTCTCAGCCGCAAGTGATACCCCATCCCCAAGACCCCTTTGAGCGGCACATGTCACCTGATCGTCCCAGCTGTCACCGTGCCAGCATGCCGCCGGCTGTGCCCGGACTGCAACTGTGCCCGTAGCACGTGCCAGCGTACCTGCCTTTCTGCCGGCAAGGGTAACGACGGCGGGGAAAACGGGGGCAGCGGGGGCTTCGGCACATATGCACTAGGCATCAAACCACATAGCCAGGATCCCTGGAGTGTTTGTATGTTGGTTGCTAGCAAATGTTTGAGCCCCGGCAGTAACACAGGCACAGCTGCTGTCGCCCACACTGCTCAGAGTAACGTAGGACACGATACATCACACCTTTGCTCTCCTCTGAAGCTTTTGGTCGTTGCTCTTGAGTCACAGCCCGGAGGCACCGGACAAGATGTTAGGAGACCTGACTGCACATGGCCTGAGACAGGGCATTCCAATTCTGTGCCTGTATTTCTCAAGGTTTTACAGCCCTAATAATTATTCCTACATTATCATTGAATCTTTTTATTCTTCTTTTTACAGTACAGCTTACAAGGATGCTGTGTACCGCTTTCATGGAGTTTTAACGTTTTAACCTCTATTGTTTACAAAACCCTACTTAAAAGGCTGAAAATAAAATTTCTCTATTGATTTCTTTTCTTTTTCCATTTGGCAAACATTGATTTTTTTTTCCTTCTGTTTTTAATGGAGCTTGAAATTAACATGAATCTGTTTGTTCAGATCCCTGTTTGAATTAGTGCAGTTTTAGTAATAAAGTTAGGTAGCTGTTACCTTGGAAACAGAGCTCTGTTTTAGCAAACACTTTAACAAACATTAGGGCCTACACAAACAGAAGCAGTAACCCCAAATTTCTTGATAAGAGATTGGTAGATGTTGGTATCAGCCAGCACCTTCAGCCCAGAACATGCGTTCTGCCTGATGGCGATCGTATCAACAGTGTGTTAACTCAAGGACTTTGGCTGTTTCACAATGTTCATTTTTTTGCAAGTGCTTCTTTTTTTTTCCCTTTTCATCGAGTAGTGCCACGTTGTCAGTCAGCATTAAGGATTCGCTGCTTTTCACTATCCCTTAATTGCCAAACTACTTGGCTTAGCTGTGTGATCCTGTAAAGGCGCAGGTGTACTGTGCATACCTCTGATTCCCCAGCAGTATAATATCCAAGGTGCTGGGCACGATTGTCACGGCAAGATGGCCACAGGGAGCTGACGATCAGTTGCAGGGATATACTATGCTGCTACAAATACGCAGGTTTGAACAGCAGCCCACACAGTCAGAAATGTGTTAGGCCTTATCTTCTGCAGAAACACAGGAGAGAGCCTCGAGACAAAAAT
The DNA here is from genome assembly GCA_000699545.1 of Podiceps cristatus. Lineage (NCBI taxonomy): Eukaryota > Metazoa > Chordata > Aves > Podicipediformes > Podicipedidae > Podiceps > Podiceps cristatus. The sequence goes on from KL266762.1 coordinate 27,470, forward strand.
ACTGAAATGTAAGTGACAGCTCAGAGAGTGGTGGTACAAACACGGAGGCAGAATACATCCCACAGCCGAAACTGGAAAGCAGCTGTCCGTATACAACAACTTCACCGGACAGAACAAGAGACAGAACAGACTGATCCAGCTGTGTTAAGCTTTATCACTGGAAAATTGCTATTTATACCAGTTAGATAAGGTTCATTTTTCTCCATTTCTTTAGTTTCCAGCAGCATCCAACTGGTGCAGCAGGATAGGACCACTCCTCCTCTTTCTCCCCCCTAAAAGAGGAAGCGATTAACAAAGTCCAACAAACCTCTGGAACAGCAGAATTGTTTCAACACCTCTTTGAGAGGTATGATTCATGTACACCTGACTGTCTTTGACCATAAGGCTAAAGGTGTCTCAGCCATGCTTGCTCAGATTCCAATTAAAAATAAATAAAATGCTGAAGGAGAGATGACATGCTGTTCTGCTGAGGTTTGTTGTTTTTTGATTGTTTCTGGCTTCCAGATTCACCTTCAAAAAACAAAACTTGTAGCTTCGCAAAACACCAACTGGCTGGTTACTTATTTAGCTACATGTATCTTTTGTGGACGGGCAGCAGAACAATGAAGAAGGAAGGATGATGCTTAGTGTAACCTCAGCATTAACACATAGAGCATAATAGATGAGTAGCCACCGCATTTGAAGAGCAGTTCATGAAGCAAAGTAGAAATGATGTGTGTGCAGGATATAATTACAGCAGTAATGTAATAACATTCCATGTTAGATTATTAGGGGTCTATTCTGCCCTTGACATGCCTACATAATTCCCATTAATGTTAACTGAGGTTATGCACGTGAATCAGCAGCTGAGTAAATCACTAAATTAATTACATGTAAAGTACCTGTTTCATTTTTTTTTAAAATCCACTGATACATTTGCCCAGTGCAAATGCTTATAGTCCAGGAACGAACTACCACAGGGTGGAGGAGAAGGGATGTGGAAAAACTGTGCGGATTTAAAAACCCTGTTAAACAAAATTAAGTTTTGACAAATAGGCAAGGGATAGTGGGAATATTAATTCCTGGGCAGGGCTTCCTGTACATTCTTCAGAAACCCTGGGGCTCTGTTTGAATAAGTTAGGAGAGACTCTTGCTTTTCTGTAGCACCTCCTGCAGAGGAGGTTATCTGGAGCTTTTGTAAACAAAGGTGTTAAATATTGGCTCTGCAGGCAAAGGCGGCACCTATTATGAGTGCAGCCATAAGAGCAACGACAGGCTTGGATAAGGCATACAGCTACTTTTTTTTTTTTTTTTTTGCTTGGCAATCACAACCCCCACTTTCTGTCCAGGAACGCTTTGATCAAGCAGATGTGATGACAAGGATCAGTGTGATGACAAAGTCTTTGCATATGGTGGGAGAAGTTTAGGCTTGAAATTCAAAGCGTGTGTTTCACTGAAGGGTCTCATTCTGCAAACACTTATCCCGGAGTTTGAAGGGTGGAGATTGTTATACAAGAAACGGAATCAACCTCCTCTCACTCTTTGTTTCATTTCTGGTTTAAGCACCAGGAGCTCTTGAGCTTTCAGTACTCCTGAGCTGCTAAAACTGGGTGCAAAGACCAGAAAGTGCTTCCTGGAGAAAGGAGGGGGGTAGTAAATACCCTCCATCAACTGCACCTCTAATATTGCCTCCTTCTGATGCTATAATTAGAGCAGAGCTGGGTTGTCAGCCTTTTCCACAGCAGGAACCCCCTGGAATCCCCTTCTCAGCTGGACAGGATCTGGAAGGGATTCCCCCACCCTTCAGCAACCGGAGAAGGCCCGGATGGTCATAAAACCCTGTCACCTGTTTGTGATCCCCCATGGGGAGGGGGGACAACTGCCCCACATTCAGACTTCCTGAAATAGAGCAATATCCATGATACGACCAACAGAGCTCCCCTCGCTATAGATTAGAAAGGACGCCTGAGCTTTTAAACCTTTATTTTGCACGGAGTAAACAGCCTCTCTGGTTTCATCTGGACCTCTCTGAAAGAGCAGTTTCTGGAGCAGCTTTGGTTACAGCGAGCTCCTGCCTCCACAGATAGTTTGTGGCCCAGCTCCCCACGTGTGCCTGGTGGCACTGGAGCATGTCGGACGTGCTTAGCCATGTAAAGACGGCTGGCTTCAAAGAGTTACGCTTACAGGCTCACTGTCAGGCAGAGGGGAACTTAAGTTTCACCTCAAGACAGTGTGGACACAGCTGCCAAAGTGAAGCTAACCCTGGTCAGCTGCACTGCAGATGGGGTTGCCAATTTAATTATCAATAGCATTACTTTCTGTAATTCTCAATAGATATTTATACCCATTTCTTTGTAACAAGTTGCAGTTAGGTGTCCCTTGTCGTCACTGGGAGTATAAAGAGGGCCAACTGGAGGTATAAGCAAGGTGAGCAGTTGTCCAGGCTGGCAGAGAAAGGAGAGTGGTAAAATTGTAGCTTCAAGTGAGATCTCACCGCAGCAGCCACGGCATCATCCCTGGCCTGCACCGGCTCAGTGGCAACAGCATAGCTATTCCCACAGGTCCTATTCTTCTCCAGGAATAATGAGCTCTGTGGTGGCTCTGAATAATGAGAGTGATGGCTCTGCTGCCTTGGCGTCTGGCTTACGCTGTCTCCATGCCTCCCGGACGAAGACAGACAGCCTACACAGAAATTACGCTTCCCGGTGGCTGGGAAACGAAGGTGGGACAGAACCAAGGTGTCCAGAGACAAGACCATGTTTCTTCCTCCCCTCTCCCTGCTCTTTGGTATGTGTCTCAACGTTGTCTTGGTGGAACCCCATCAGCAGGACCATAGCCAACTGTGGGGCTGGGGAACTTGTGCTCAATGCCTCAAAATGCTCGAGAGAGACAGTACTTAAAGAAATTGCTCTGAGGCAGCAAAGGAACTCCAGTGCAGGTGAGATGGTCTCCTTTACCTTCCTCAAACTCTGCGCTGCTTACACTGCTGAGAAATTGCAAGTTGTCATGGAGAAAGGACTGGCCTCTGCCTCAGAAAGCTAAAAAGCTACCACCTAAAAAAAAAAAAAAATGAGAGTACAGAGAACAGATATTCTGATGCCAAGTAAGAATTCTGATGCTTAACTTCAAACATTCATGTTTAATAATATAGACATATGTATTTGCTTGAGAAACAAAATGGCTTGTTCATTCCTTGGTTTTATTCAGTTAAGTCTACAGAGGTCTCCAAAACGCATTCAGGGTTATGGAATTGGTATGTTAAGAAGGAAAGGTGGACTTTGTCGACATAGGACTGGCTTTACACCTATGTCTACATTCCTAAGTGTTTGGTTCAAAATCTCAGTTGCTGCTCACTTCTGCTTAAAAATACAATTACAAAACAAAGAGAAAGCAGCATTTGAAAATACTCACCAGCAGGTTTCATCATGTTTTTAAAAGGACAGCTACCTTACTGTCCTCATTTCAGAAAGGAGAGGACTGGTGTGCAGGAGAAGCTATGAGTAGTCAGGCAGCCACCAAATAGCAGATCCATTTAAATGAGTTCCTGTTCCATATCGCATTGTGCAAGTTTCAACACCCAATGTGTGCGTGGATCCTATTCCCACAACAGGTCATATTCAAAGATATCAGGAAACCTAACTCACCTCCAGAATGACTTTTATGTCTCCAGCACATAGTGCCTTTCTAAGACATCGTCTTTGCATACAGGGTCAATTTAAGTATACAAGGTCTAATGATTAAAGATCCCTGTATCAAACATCCAGAGTTGGAAATTTTACTGTGCGATTCCACAAATACTGGTTAATTGACCCAAACTTTTCTTCTCTTTATGACGTATTAGAAATCACACCTTACAGGGCCTCTCCTTTTGCATTACAAACTGCCCTTCAGCCTAACTCCAGTTTGTTTTGCTTAATAAAGTTCTGGGCACATCTGTGCTGGGATGTAAGTGATAAGTAACATGAATAGATGGCAGGTCAGATGATGCAAACAGAGCCAGCCAAATCAAAGAGAACTTGCAAGATTCAGACATTGATGATACTGAAGTTTCAACAGTGGCACACAGAATTGGGCTACGCCTCCCTCACACCCCACGGGGCTCTTACGGAGGCTGCCGAAGCCAGTGGAGACTTAACCAAGTTTCCATCTCTGTGTATCATGATTGCAAGATACAGCCCACAAACAGTACCCTACATCAGAAAGGGGACTCTTTTCCACTATGTTTTTTCTTCATTGAACTTTAAGGCTGTCCTGCTAAGCCCTATTTCTGTTCTTATTTTGGGTGCTCCCCAGGCAGTGCCCAATACTCCCTGCAGTTCATCTCACACCCTTCCACAATCAATATAAAGGGCCTGACTCAGCGTTGCCCATCAATTAGGCCACTAATCTTGGGTCGCGACGGTCAGCGGCTAGAGCAGCACGCAAGCCCTGGTGTGCCTCGTCCTCCTCCCTCGTCCCCATCCCCATCCTCACCCCAGGGCCTGCCAGCCTTGAGGCCCCGACAGCCCCGGCCAGGCGCCCAGGGCCCCAGCTCCCCACCGTGGCACAGCGCATGGCAGGAGCCAACGTGGCAGCCAGGAGCACCGAAGGGGGACCGGTGGGCTCCAGGGGTGTGGTGGGTGCCCCACAGAGCCCCATGGCACAGCCCCCAGCAAGCATCCAATGCTGGCGACCCAAGAAGCACAGCTTTTACGGGAGGCCAGCATC
>KL266764.1:0-10012 GCA_000699545.1 Podiceps cristatus
GCCCCTGCCCCCTTACCCCCTCCCCCACAATTTAGCCACCACTAATACCCGCTACGAGTATCAATTCAAATGCAAAACCTCAAAATCAGAAGTTGAAATAGGGTCCCTCTGAAAAACAAAACCACGGCACTAAAACTCTCAAGTATCTCAGAAGGTAACAGTCTGAGAGAACAAGAGTCTGGTAATGCCTGGAGAGGAGCGCCAGCGCTGTGCGGAAGCGCAGGCCCTGCCCGGGAGCAGCGGGGCTGCCCCCTCGCAAGGGGGGACGAGCCCGGAGCCGAGGGTCGCCCACTCACCGGAGCACGGTCCTGCAGGGGACGAGCAGAGCTGGGTGCTGCAAACGGGCCCACAAACAGCCCCAGGCAGGAGACAGAGACGAGACCACCGCCCCCCCCAGCCCAGGCAGGAACTGACAGCCCCGGGGTGATCTGAAATGGCGGCCCCAGGCCTGGGGGCAGAGGGCCTGGGTGGCAGCCCCAGGTGAAGCTGGTCAGGGCCATTAAGGCACAGGGGTGCACCCAGGGTCCCCACACCCAGCATAATTTCCAGGTGCAGGACCAGGCCAGGGGAGCACTCGGCCTGCATTTTACACCTTTAACTCCTTTCAGCGCACGCTCATTTGAAATCTAAACTTCATTCTGCAAAATACTTCTCCTGAAACAGTTTGATGAAAAATATTGTGTACAAAATGTAAAATCAAAACAGCTTTTTTTCTGCATCTATCCCAAATGTAGTGTCATTAGTATGAAGACAGAGACACCACATCTTAGAGGACTCTTGGTAAAGTTTAATATTCTCTTGCTTCAGCAAAACAAAAAAAAAAAAAAAAAAAAAAAAAACAAAACAAAAAAAACAAAAAACAAAAAAAAAAAAAAAAAAAAAGAGCAAAGAGCCAACTCCTTTGCTATCCTAGACATTGGAGTCCTATTTCTTGTTTACCTGAAAAAGCCATATGGATCAAGTCAATGGCTATGGGGAGCACAGGGAAGACTGAAGGTGGCAAAAGAGGATAAAGAAGGAAAACTGATTGGACACGGAATAAATTAAACCCTTAACCCGAGATCTCATTCCAAGCACAACAGAAATTCTCTTACCAGTTTTCACTAGAAAGCAGCTTAAAGATGGAGCCTGATATAAACCACTATATCTCAGCTCAAGACATGCTTACTTATCTCACTCACTGCTACACACAAAAGCCTTACCAGCCTGTGCAAAGGCAGCAGATGTGGATATATGATCCCTCCAACAGTGTCTGATTCCCCCACAACACCGCTGCACCGTGCAAGGGCAAGGAGGAGAAAGCAGTGAGCATTCGTGCAAGAAAACCTTCCCTGAGAAGAGGTTTCAAGACGTACCACTCCCCCATCGTTCAGCAACATAATACGGTTATGCACACGCACAGAGGTAAAAAAAAAAAAAAATCTCTGATAACTAAGAATATCTTCCAAGCGCAAGACTGGGCACCGAACTGAAACAGCTTCAAGCCGCAGATAGCGGAGCTGTAGTGGTTTAGGGAGGAAAAAGCTGATCATGATCGGGAGTAGTAGTGCTACCTATTAGCAACCGGACATCTTTGCTGGCCCATCTTGCATGAAGAACTAGGTCAGATTCACACTGTGATATGTAATGCAGAATTGCTTCTGATTTTAAGAAAACTTGGTTAGTTTCTGTATAAAATCTCCCTATGGGTTTACATTGCAGATTAAAATTTATGCTTTTCCAAAACATTTTTTTTTTCTTTCCTTATGAGACACTACAGTGAAACCAGGTCAAACACAATAAGCAAATGAGTATTTTATGCCTTTTCCAAACCTAAAACCAAAAGAAGTCAGAAATACAAGTTCTTCCTTCGCTCTCCCAAAGTCAGCTAAGGCTGGTCAGACGTTTTTGTTAGTAGTTTTAAAAGACAGACCAAGGGAAGCTGGTAAGTGTTTCACGAGGAAGAGTCTGCATGGCAGAAGCTGCTTTGTGTGGTGAAGGGCACCGCTCCACTCACAGGGCATTCTCCTGCTTCCTTAAATTTATTTAAAGGCCAAGAGAGAAAAGCTTAGACGTGATTAAGGCCAATATAACTCTCAGGACATTTCCAAGTACGTGACTTGCTCCTCTATTACAGACTTAGTATTTTAACTGTACCACATTCAAAGGAGCATTTAAAAAAAAAAAAAAAAAAAAAAAAGCAAGCATCTGATATGAAATGCACTTAAAGCAGAATGTTTTCTCTCACTTCATTTGCTTTTGTACGTAATTTCTGAAACTCCAGGAAGAAAGCAATTACTGTCAAACTGCAGCCTGTATTTACCAACAGCGCGTGGCTCCCCTCCAGCATTCCTAGCGCTGCAGGAGCAGCAGCACACCTACCAGAAGTATGTAACCCTGGGCTGGGCGCAGACCGCAACATTTCATCTAAGCTGCGAGTGGTGCGCCAGCCTACGCTTTTAGGGAAGAATGAACCAAACAGTGTATGGGAGACAGGACGGCTGGCACTATCCATCGCCATCTATTTGAGTTCTTCCTAGAGGAAGAAATCTCACCCTGTGAAACAGCTTGGATCCCTCTCATGCATGATTTTTGCGCATGTAGAGCATGGCAACGAGAATTTCTGTACCTGACAAGGTGTCTGTATCCCACCCAGTTATGGGTGGAATTCCCATAAAGCCTGACAACTCTCAGGAGTCACATTCATCTCTGGACAGATGAAAGAGGTTTTTTTAACTCTTACGTAATACAAGCTGCCTGCTGCAAGGCCACTGTTTTCAACTACTTGTTTAAACAGTCCCTGGCAAGACACAGACCTCATCCCCAGGCATATAAATCTTTAAAAATTCTTGGAGAGATTTAAGTATTACCCTAATCCAAACAGCAATAAACCCAGTAACATTCTCACCTCTACATTTTGGAAAAACAGTCAAATTATACTTTCATTTTTATAGCTACTACTATATCCTATGCAGAACTTTTAAAGTCTCTAAGCATCTAGCTTTCCCTTCCCATGAAATTTTCCATTTTCAATCAGATTCATCTTTGCCATAACAGATTTTTTGCATCTAAATTGTCATGTGTTTTCACTGTATTCCACTCGAGTCAGATTCCGCTTTTGGTAGACCAAATAAAACATCTACATAGGTTTAAATAAAGTCAAAAGAATCACTCCAAGTCAGACCAGTTAAAATTCTCCCCTTCTCTTTTATTGCAGTGTCTGTTAGAGTGTGTACTCACTGCCTCTTAAATGCATAAATGTTAGTAGGTGCAATCCTTTGTTATTCCCCCCTCCCCTGCTAAAGCACCACTCTTTCTGTGTAAAAACACCTTCCTTGTGCATCCAGAGAACAGTTCTATGGAGTTTTGCGGATACAAATATATCCAGACAGACATCTAATTACTCTTCTGCATCAAGGTGAACAAGTACCAAGCGTTTTTGTGGATCTCACTAAGTCAGTGTCCGACAGTCTCTATCACAAAAACTCTGTGGACTTCCCAAACTGCAAATTAGTACCTTATCCATTACTTCCTTTCCCATTGCTCCAGAATACCCTCAACAATCCAACAGGTCTTTATAATGCAACTACTGATGAAGGACTCTTTTTGAATCAGTGTAAGCATTCAAGTTAGGAGCGACATCTGCATAAAGTAACATACCTAAAGACGCTTGGGTTGCCATTGGGGTCAGTTTTAATCCACAAGAATATCAGTAATGAAGCTGGAGTTTTTACCACTCACCTGTACATCATGTAGAATTTTGTGCTCTGAAGTTTAAAGCAAAAAAAGTTAAAAAAAAAAAAAAAAAAAAGGAAAAAAAAAAAAAAAAAAAAAAAAGTTAAAGTAAAAAAAAAAAAAGCAGACCCAGTAGTTTTCCTTCCTGAGTAGGAAATGCTGCCTGCCTGTCCATGCCAGGTGTCTGCAGCAGCTCCCCTCTCTCCCATGACAGGGTTTAGCTCAGTAGAGTATAGCAGTTAACCATTTACAACCTTCTCACGCCTTGGCTATATTATTGCAAGACCTCAAATTAGACACAGCCAAGAGTGATCAGTGCCTGGATGGCACCTGTCCCCAAGGCAGACTCATCTAAGAGCTCGCTACTGCCAGGAATTGGGGGAGGTCTTTTTTTTCCTTTTACCTTTTTCCTTCTTTTTTTCCCCTTCACCTCTTTAATTTGGAGTGCATCACCACAGCTTCTCTTATGCCAGCTCTGGAAATCTGCTGGGACCCCCTCCTGGTTGAGCCACTTTACTTCCCTGATTTAGCAACAGAATAAGATCCTTTTCAGCTTAGTTAACTGAGTTTAAATAGCTCATGGTGGAGCCCAGCTTGAGTAGCTCACCTGGCACAGGAAAGGGAGCAGAACCTCCCAGCTCAGAGAAGGAAGAATAAGAGCAATTCTGCCTTAATTGACAGCAGTTGGTCAGGTCAGCTGTGAGCAGTTTGTGAAATCACAGCCCAAGGAAGGCTCCTGGTCTCAGCAGGCAGGGGAACTCCCCAGAACACATTCCCATTCTTCCCATATGGCAAAGCTATGTTAGAATAAACGTTACTTCCTCTGAAATAGCCAGTTGGTTCAAAAGGCACTACTATATTTTTTTTTTTTTATCCCCAAAGAAAGCAACTTATTCTGTAATTGAATGTCCATAAAAGGAGTTAATATTGCAAAATCTAGATGGGTTATGTTTTCTACATAGAGAAACCACTCAGAAAAAGGGGAGCGAGACAACCATTTCAGTATTCTGGTACATTCTTCTTTCAGATCTGGTACTACACCTCTCCTCTAAGTGCCACCCTTAGAAAATGCAACCTTCAGAAAAGGCACAAGGTCCTGCATCCCAAATTTTTACTAAACACTTCCCAGCAATCAAAGATCAGGAAAACCTAACTGTTATTGTAAGGGTCAACTATTTAAAATCAATTATATCCAAAGCGCCTTAAAACCTCTCAGAAGATTTGACAGGATTCTTCACTTTTGGTCCCTATTTTACCCCACTGGCTACAATCCGTAGCAACACAGTACCAGTGCCATTTATTTTTTCTTTCAGTTAGTCACCTTTGTGAAAGGTTTTCAACTCCTTTAGGCTCGCTGGAGCTACAGTGATTATAGAAGATTACATTTCCTGATAAATGTGATTGATAGGCATGCAAAACCATTACGGAAACAGCAAAGGATATGCTTGGTAGAAACCACAGAAAGACTTACAGTGTGTTTTCATTATTCTCTCATGTTACAAAGACATAAGTAAAACTGCAAATAAAAGTTCTAAACACAGGATAACATGAAGAGCAGGAGCAATAACTCTAATAGAGTCAAGTAATTGAATCAGATATGGAGTAAAATTATACACCCCAGTACATTCACACTAGTTAAACATACACTAGCACAAACTAGTGCCAGTTGTATCATTTCAAATGATGAAATAAAAAGTTTGTTAAAAGTAAAGACAAAGAAGTTCACACATCACCTACCGTACTTTAATGAAAAAATACCTATTTTCAAGAGCTGTCTGCAGCTTCACTTCTGTACTGGGATTTTGCAACAGGATGGTGACAAGAGAGCACTTGAAGATCAAGCAGCAAATGCTTCTTGAGAGATCAACAGCTACAATGCTTGTGAGACTTGAAGATGTGCCTGCAGGTCGTTACACAGGTATCACTGCCCCAGTGTCGGACAAAGACTAGAAGCTGTCTACCTGTGTTCACACAACGCTGCTCTCAGCTGAGACCCCGCTGGGAAGGCGTGCTACCCCGGCAAAATATGGTCCTACGCACTTAATAAAGGTATGATACTTCTGCTCCTGCCTTTCTTACGATTTTATTATGGCTTACACAACTGAGTTTCTACAATTTCTACTCAAACAGTGGCCATGCTTGTGTACCTCCCAGTTTCCTTTAATATATATGTTTGGCAGATTATAATGTCTCTCAAATGAGCAGAAACTAGGAAAACTTGGGTTATAACCACAGATTTCCAAAATGCATCACACTAACTCTAAAGACTGCAAAAATTAAAAAGGTACCCATTTCAATGTAAGGAGGTTCCAACATATTGGGATTCCTTGGCCCAGCAGGGGAAAAGGAAAAAAAAAAAAGTTTTCTTAGAAAAATCTGTCTTGTAAAACCCAAAGAACCACAGGTACAACTGGGGGAGAGGGGAAAGATCAGCAAGAAGCATTCAACTTGCAACAAATCAAATGTAAACAGTGTGGTGGCCCCTCCAAACGACAAATCTGCCCTTTTTATTACAGGAATGAGATCCAGTGCTGCCCCCACTAATGTCAGTAACCAGACCGGCACCAAGTGAAGCAAGACCCATACTTGCAGGCTTACAGTAGGAATAAAACTGTGTCTAGTTTCTTGAAGTTCGGAGCAATGGTTTACGTGGTAGACTTGGCAGTGATAGGTTAACAGTTGGACGCAATGATCTTAAAAGTCTCTTCCAACCTAAATGATTCTGTGATTCTACTTCCCAAGAGAGGCTCAGTTAATCCCATTCAGGTATTAAATAATGAACTGGGATAATGCAATGGAGGAAGTGTGGCTGCAGATAAGCAATGAGAGCCAAGTGTCATGGGGCGGAGGGCGGGGGGGAAGAGACAGAGAGGAAGAATAAAATTAAAAAAGCATGCACACTGTACAACCTAACCCACAACTGAGCACATTTAGTTACATAAGTAGATATTTCATACAAGATCATAACATGAACTTTTGAACTTGCATGGAAAAAAGTCTCTCCACCACTCAATGCATCAAAACATCAATGCTACAAAATGCTAAAAAAAATCCTTCAAGTTCTATCAAAGGAGGATTATATTGTGGGCACATGCAAGAAGAAAGTAAATCTGTTATCTTTACTGAATATAGGCGTTGATGTAAATCACACAGCCACAGTCTATGAATAACTGCATTTGTTTCGACAGCAGAACACCTCATCTGAAATACAGAATAGCTGCCGGAAATGAGCTAATGGTACTTTTCATTCTGTATTAAAGGATTATTTTCCAGTGCCCACTGTGTGGGCTTAAACACTAGCCCGAAACAGTCAAAATACTTAGAAGTAAGATTTACAGCTAAAGGGGGGGGGGGGGGGGGGGGGGGTAGGGGGAGACTTCTTTGAAGCGACTGACTTCTTTGATCAGTGTCTCAGAATTACAAGGCTACAAAAGGACCCCTCTCTGTGAGCAGCCCTCTGTGTTCTTCCTTCATCTCTGCTGCAGATCGTATTGATAAATAAGATTTAAAAACAATCACCTGGTTATCACAAGAGTTGGACACCACATAGGAACTGAGGTATTTTTGACAACAGATGTCATGGTTTTTTCCAAATAATATTTTACAGGGGAACTCTTACTCCTCAAATACCACTCAAGCCATCAATATGAATCCTTCATCACTAGTATGTTTTTCAAAAGACCTTGGGAGAAAAATTATGAATTTACTTCCACAGTATTCCAATAAGTGCTGCTACTTGCACTTACAGAAGAAGGAACTGTACAAATTCCATATTGTTTCATTCTACAAAGGTGTATTTTTCTTTTTTAGTTATAACAGTACTATAATAGATAAGTTTAGATTGGCTGCTACTTCCTCTAGCATATTATTTGTCATTAACTCTACTCAAGAGAACAGCTTTTCACTGAAGGCTAGTAAAACTGTTAGCTTTGGAGTGTAAAGTACAAGTTGTAGCTTTATATACAAAACCACTGTAACAAATTCTAAAAACTGTGGCATGCCATTGCTCAGCTTTCATAACAATGCTTCAATAAATGCTTTACTACCTTTCCCCATACGTCTGCACAAAATACTCACCTTTTACATATGCTGAAGAGGTTATCAGCTTTTAATGAGATTAAAGCCTAATTCTTGTTAACTGACCCTATTAGAGAAGGTAGTTGCTTTGTAACACTTCAAAGGGAAAAAATGATTTGCAGAAACTTTTGCTCAGTCATGAGCTGCAAATAAATTCTTCTTTAAAATAAGATAGCATTATTCCTTGCTCAGATTGATCTATTTTTATGTTAACATTCTAGCATATGACTGGAGCAACAAAGGGTCAAAACTGACCTGTAAGTTTGCGACCCTCCGTAGCTTACAAAACAGACTTTGTATTTTAAAATGGAGGGAGGAAAACATTAATATCTAACATTAACATTTTCTTACTTTGCTATTCTTTACAAGCAATTCAGATTTAAATGAGAGAAGTTAGACTTTTAATCTCACTTTTAGTTCTTATTTTAAAAACACTAAGTGTACTCCAAATTTAAATTGCACAATTTATGAAAGAAACCTAGATCTAAACAAAACTTGCACAAAATCAAAAAATATTCTGTGTAACCACAGGTAGGTGTATTTGTTGTACGTGCATATCAAAGTGCAACAAATGGGCTTCTGATTCATTGTAGCGGCCATTGAAGTTCTACTGAATACAAGCAAAGAAAAAATATAATATACAGATTATGTAAATTTATTTTCTTATAAATAAGTATAAAACCTAACCACCAGAACAGACGAAGGTGGGGTAAAATAAAAAATGGTTACACACTCTCTCTGTGCATATCATGTTCTCTTGTTTGGTATCGCACAAATGGACTTGCAGAAGGAGGCAAAGTACCCCTAACATTCACACTCGGCATTAATTGGAACGCAGGGAGAAGCAAGAGAAGCAACAAGAAACAAACCCAAAATGAGTGGAGAAAACCCATGTGGTACAGCTCTTCCTGTAATTCTGTCTCTGGTTAGCAAGTTGGAAGCATCTCATTTCTTTAACTTGAAGCCTGATATTCACATTCCTCTGCAGCTTGATGTGGACGTGGACAACAGATCATATGTCTTAAAGGAGCTAAATGATTTAGCACAGCAAGTCCACAAGCTACAAGATGGTAGCAAGAAACCTTAAGTTTACATCCACTTTGAAGAAAATGGAAATTAAATTTCATAATCCCCAATTCTACTGCAGAAGTAGGCAATGCCATATGGATGTACTGGTCGCATGAAACAAAAGAAAGTAAAATCTGTCGTTGGCAGCTGTGAGGACACTGATGCCTACTGAAGTGCTGTTCAGTGTGGCCACTGCTCCTGTGAAATGAATTAACCCGTACAGTGAGACACGTCTCCAACCACAGCCTTTCTAGAAGCAGTGTAGAAGGGAAACAAGTTGACCAGAAAACAAACTGCGGACCAAGATGTCCTACCAGTGTGCGTTTTATTCAACAATTTACCACAAAGACATCTGTGATAATACAAATTCCTGTTATCACGGAATAGTAAGTTCCTGTATGTGATGAAAAAACCGCAGCAGATAAAACCACGCATGATGCTGTCTTACAGCAACATCTACCGCGTATGAGACAACAGCGTCGGCGGAAGGGAAAGAAGGGGAAAGAGATCCCTGCCAAGTGGTCGGTGCGCTGCAGTTCCACTCGAGCTGTTTATTACTGCTAAAGTTCATCATTTCCATTTGCAGAGACAGGGCTCCAAGACAAACTTGCCAAGAATTAACCAGTCTGCCTTTTTTATAAAAAAACCCAAAATGATTAGCTGTGCTTTTGAAAGAGTTACTAAGGACCAAAGGGTCACAGGGTAATTATTTACAGAACTGATGGGTGCGCTGCAGTTCCACTCGAGCTGTTTATTACTGCTAAAGTTCATCATTTCCATTTGCAGAGACAGGGCTCCAAGACAAACTTGCCAAGAATTAACCAGTCTGCCTTTTTTATAAAAAAACCCAAAATGATTAGCTGTGCTTTTGAAAGAGTTACTAAGGACCAAAGGGTCACAGGGTAATTATTTACAGAACTGATGCCAGGGATGAAGCGACAGATAAAGCCATTACAAAGACCATGCAGAGTAAGGAATGAGAAACTCCCGCAATTTCTGACAATCCCTGTGAAGTGCAATTCAGCTCAGAGATAGCCCCAGCTCTGCTCTTCCCTCTTGATACTGATAGACTATTATGAAAATACAAAGTTTGACTCAAGACCTTCAGTTCTCCATTTCCAGGTTCACACTGGATCTACTTAAGGAGGGGGGG
>KL266764.1:10049-21749 GCA_000699545.1 Podiceps cristatus
AGTACACATTATGAAGATGTGACATTGCCTTGCTTTGGTTTGGAAAGGTATGCAGCTCAATTACGACAGAATTGAAGTATTCCCTTTCAGCTAAATAAAGGCTACGATTGCAGTACAATCCACTCTCCTGCACCTCAGTGTAAGGAGGGTTTATAACCTGCTCTTGTGGGAGCGAGATGCGAGGCAGCACAGTTCAGCCTTGACTGAGAGAGAACGGGATCGCTGGAAAAGAGTTTTAAGTATCCTCGTGAAAGAAAGCACAGCTCCTATCTCCCTCAGCCAGTCCCCACCCCCACTGCAGAATACAGAACACTCAGTCCAAAAGTATTTTCAGTGCCTAAATATAACGCAGGCATTCACATAGCATAAGTAGGAGAATCCTTCTGAAGGGCTATCTTCAAAACAACCTCCATTTCTAAGTAGACTGAAGTTCAAAGTCATATACTGGCATGTCAAATTCAGGATATCCTTGTAAGAATAATGAATTTATTGTTATTGTACCCAACTATTTTTATAAAGTTTCTAGAAGCAAGGAACATGAAATGTAGTTAAATGACTACTCATATACCTTTGTGTTTCTCTTCAGTCGCAAGCCAAGAAGATGTGATGGAATACAGCCATATCCTTATCCTTCTGGGATTTCATAACATCAGTTTTCATTGGCAACCATTGATTACGTACTCCAACATCAAGCTGCCACATTTTTTCAGTCTTTTTTCTAAACTTTGATATATAAACTTGTCAGAGTAAAATACACCTGGCCCTTAATAGTACAGTTTATGCCAAAAATACTGTGAAATTGTTAGAATCACAAAATCACAATTGGAAAAAAGAAGACCGCAAAATATTTATGTGTAAACATTGCAAGAAAGAGTAAGGGGGGAAAAAAAAGGGGGGAAAAAAGGGGGTGAAGAAAAGTTAATAGGTAAAAACCAACAGAAACTCCTACCCAAATCAAACAACAAACCCTCATAGACAGAGGACTGACAGGGAATCCCAAAAGGTCACGGAAAGAAAATCTGAAAGACAGGCCAAGAGCTCTGTTTCTTGTTCTGGTCTTCCTACTCCATCAGGTGTTCTGGTAGAGGAAACTAATCCTCATTAATTTCCCAATAAAGTATCACTGGGGACCATTAAACACCATGCTATGAAAGGATTTGTTCCTCTTTCTGACCACGTTATCCCATCTGAACCATCAGCTCCAGCAGGACACGACGTTAGCTGTTTGCAGCTACTGAAAGCAGTAACCCAGCTGCACCATAAATAACCGGCAGTGAATTAAACTCTTAGAAGTGACAGGTATCTTTGGTTCTTAGTGAAACAGATGTGTGCCAGCTTGGGAGATGTAGCATCCTGATGTAGCATCCCGACACCAGCTACTGCTGACAGACAAATTTCGAAGTCCTTCATTATCACCTCTAGACACTCAAGTAAAACCAATCACTTTAACTGGCAGTAAAATGTAGGCACTGGCAGATACACGTCTTCTGACAGTGACAAGGGCAGCACAAAATAATCTGCCATGTTTTCACAACTGAAATTAAAGAAAATTAATCAGTAGAGCCACAAGACCAGGCTCCTATTGCAGAATCCTTCTTCAGGTTACTGAGCTAAGCAATGTTTTGCTTGCTAGTGAGACTTAAATTTAGCACCCTCTCCTTACCATGAGGTATGAAAGTATTCAGCCTTACAAGAAAAAAGAAACTCCTGCCTCCCCTCCCCCTTTTTTTTTTAAGTTAGAGCAAGTATTTAGTTTGCACAGGGAAAAAAAAACCATCACTTTGTCTTGCATGAAATGGAGAGAGAATGAGAAGGGGGGAAAAAAATAGTTGGCAAAGATAAGCAAAGAACATAGAGAAACATTTCTTCAGTGCAGATAGGAGAGGGTAAAAAAAAAACTTTCCAGCTGTTGGCCAATTTGTACAAGTTTCAAAAGTGTTCTGAAGAAGTAAAACAGTGGGTGGCATGGATCCCATGTAACACACGTAATTTAGAAGACCAGACCCTTCTAAACGCCTTTGCCTATTCTGGCAGCACTTTTTTTCCACTGCAGCTAAAGCTTTTTTTTTTTTTTTTTTTTTTTTTTTTTTTTTTTTTTCTAGTAAAAAGCAAATCTAAGTCATCCAACTTATGTTCTAAATAACTTCTAGCTCCTTCAGTACAGAGGTCCAACATTACTTCTCATGACCCATTTTCAAGAGTCAGGCTAATCCATTTACGTGGGCTATTATTCAGAGAGCAGAACAGAATAATTATACCACTCCATGAAAATAAGCTCACATTAAAATATTTCTATCAACTCCTGAAGGTTCACTTCTGTTCATCTACTACCTCACAGAAGTGAGAATGATATATTTGTGTACAGATGTGAAAAGTATTACAGTAGTTTCAAGAAGTTAACAATGTGAAGTAGCCCATTTTGGAATCAAGACTGCCTGCCACCCTAGACATCAAACAGCGTCCCAATTTTTTACTTTGCTTTTCCTTGGAACAGTCTTTATGCATTTTAAGAGGTTCTAGAAAACAAAAATAACTACTTTTATAGCCAAGAAAAGTAATAATGTACTACATAATTTCCTACCACTACTACAGCTACCCGTGGAGAAATTACAAACACAAGATTGTCTGGGATCTTGAGAACTGAAAGGAGATGTTCAGGCAAATGATCTACATTAAAGAATGGTCCACACAGCTGAGGAAGTGTGAACACCCTCTTTCAGCTGGAGAAACAGGACAGGAAAGACAAAAACTCTGAAGTGGTATTAAAATTATGTGCCTTAGCAGTATCCCGTATATAGTTAGCTCCCCTTCATACGGTGGTACCCCAAATACAGCACAATGAAAACAGAGGAAGAGTTTGGCTACAGACATTAGTATAAACCTGCTTTTGTAAGTATTGTTTTCCTTCTACAGAACAAAGAGTGAACTATTCCATGTAACATTTTATTCTCCTGTAAATGAAGAATACAGCATGCAGTCTTCCTGTAGTGGAACACACTTTTCCATACGCAATTTAAACTGCCAAGTTTAAACAGAGAAAAATATTATACGTATCCATGGATATCTAATTTTAGAAAGACAAACAGTTCTCCCGCTCCAGCAGCAGGGAAAAAGATGGTAAGAAATGAATAGTTATTACACGTCATATGGAAAGGAACTACGACAGTACATGACGTGCACGTAGTAAAGACTGAGTTGGGCAAGTGCCCATGAGGGAAACGAGGCTTCTGTGGGCTCCACAACTGAAATGGACTGACTACAGTCAAAGCCATCACAGCTTACTGCCAGCTTGATAAGCTATTTTTTCTAAAATGGAAAAGGTTTGAGACGGATAATGCCTTTAGAGCCTTTGCAGCCACTTTTCAGCCCTATGCCATGTTAGTAAGCACTGAGATTGGCATCATTATGACTCCATGAAAGGAACTGTAATGCCTGCTTGTAATTTATACACATTTTTTTCCCAAAGTCGTTGTGGTTTTGGCTTAGAGATTTGGCCAGAAGTCTTCAGAAACTAAGCTGGGAGATATTCATATCTAGAATCTGAAGCAGAGTGCATCTAGATCGTTTTATTGCATGCAAACAGACCTTCATCACATACTATAGATCTTGCAACCAAATAGGAGTCAACCCCAGCATCTGAAGTGTACTACGAACAACCCAAATGGAATACAGACTGAAAAAAAACCAAACAACAAAACAAAAACAAACCAAAAACCAACCAAAACAACTGCAGAACACCAAAACAAAACAAAACAAAATTCCAAGAGACAGCTGAAATTTGTTTCTTTTCTAAGAAAAAAATCACATTGCTCAGAACAAATATTTACATTCACTATAGGACACATTGCTTCTGTATGAAGAGGTCCCAGTAAACAACAAAGGGAAGCATCTAAAAAGAGAAAATGGGTAAAACCCAGTACGTTATGGGTTCTGGAGCAGGAGGTCAGACTCTCCTTACAAATGGAGTATGAGTGCTGGAAAACTGGTGCCAAAACTAAGATGTGAAAAGGCCCTTATATTTACCTTCAGCTGCTGCGAGGTAGTAAATCTCCACTCCTAGCAAAATTTATTCCTGTCAATAGAATATGGTTCCTCAGAATTACAAACTGTCTAATTAGCATCTGAGTTAGCTGGTTTCAATTGCAAACAAGCTTTATAATTCAGATACACCTTCAGATAGTATTATGTAATTTATAAAACACTTTCATTTTTTAAATATACTATTAACTAGATCCATGAAAACAATAATTGCTATCTCACCTTCAGAACTGAAACGTGCTTTGCATTTCTGAGCTCTTGTACAGAATCAGCAGGCAAAGTTTATCAGTCCTCAAGGCATGCTGAATCCTATTTAGACTTTCCAGGTCACCTGGACTTGAAAATTATGTTTATTTTGCTTCCTCAACTCTTGCACACAGAAACTCCCCACAGGAATATACCAATCACAAGTATTTATCATAAGAAATCAAATTACCAATCTTGGCATGATCTTAACTGCTTGTTTTTATTTGTTGACAGTATCATTAATAGAAGGCAAAAGCATCTCATCCAGAAGGACAGGGAAAGGAAAAATAATTAATTATCATGCTATCAAAAGTATACAAGGCTCATGACTTTTTAAGGATGGATACTGAAAAGTCACTGTCCAAACTGGTAAGTTGCAACCGGTAAATCCCAAGAGATACATACCTTGTCCTTAAATTTGGTAAAATACTGGTCAGAGATGCACCTATTGTTCAATGTGATTTGCAGTTGGTTAATAAAAACATTAAAGTATACAAAACTTAAATAAATTTAATTTAAGTAGATGGTCTGAGGACAAAAGTAACAACCCATGCTTACCAAAAAAGTCTATAGAAAGACCAATTGAAAAACAAAATAACAAAGCATTTTTTAAAGGGCAATTTTGAAATTTACTGTGAAGTCTAGAAATAGCCAGTGAACAATTACAGTTATGAATTTAGTTTCCCAAATTACAACTGCATTGTGCAATTTCATCAAGTTATGCTGGATCTCATGTAGGGTGCACTAACACCCCCATCTCAAAGTCCTACCAAGACCTTATAAATTACAGACCAGCTGATCTCCCTCCTCTAACTCTCTACGTGGTTCTTTGCAAGTGCTCAGCTCAATTTTCTGTTTCCTTATTTTTATCACACATGAGAACACTGGGATATTTTGACTACTTATTGTGTTCAAAATGCTTCTGAATGAAAGTGGCCAAAAGACTCCAAATAAAATTAATCAAGGGAAAATAATGATACATGACACTGATTTCCATCTGTTAAAACTTTGCTTTTTAACCCGAATTTTATCTGCTAGAAGTTTACCAGCCAGATTTCCTGCCCCTGTTCCAGCCACTCAGACCCTGCAAAGTGGCTGAATGTCTCTCCCAGCAGCCAGCCAAGAATTCCCTAATTTCTGACCCATGCAGTGACCCAGGCTGGCGCGCCGGGCCAGAGGTGCCCTGACAATCAGGCAGTCCTTGTTTTCCACTGTCTGTGCTTAGCAAACCTCGACACAAATTCTTCTTTTCAAACAATATGACTTTAAAACAAACGAAAGAAAGGCTCCTAAAAATCCACATAACAGGGACCTGAAACATGTCCATGAATATGAAAAAAAAAAAAAAAAAAAAAAAGTTAGACCAGATATAAAGTTGCTTAGGAAGCCCAAACCCCGGTCATGAGCATGTGTTCAAGACCTGATAGCCAGAGTGGTTTGAAACACGATACAGTCTCTTTGATACAGCTCACTAGTTTAGAAGTGGAGGGGCCGTATCCTATTAAAAATAACAGGAAATTGGCCACAGCAATAAATCTAAACCTTTGGCTGCTGTAACTTCTTATCTTCCACAAGCAGTTGTTGGTGTGCAAAAGCCATGCAACTTTTTATTTTTTTAAAAAAAAACAAACAAACAATTAAAAATCACTCCAAAACTGGAGCTTCGACTTAGTAATTGCTTACATCACCTAGTCACAGCTTTGGGAGACCTAGATCCCAAGATCTGCTCCCGGTCATGCCCGGATATCCTGTTATATTTTGATGGTTTACTGCTGCCTCCAGGCAAAACCATGTCACTGAGAAAGTTAAGTCTGCGCACTAACATTGACAAGTCCCAAGAAATCCCGTAAGAGGCTTTGCACTTCTGACAGGACTTGCATTACTTTTCATGCAATTTCTGCACCTGAATGACCTAACTCCTCTGACAGCATTTTTCTTTTTATCTACTAAAACAAATTAAGATGCGAGACAACAGCAGCTTCTTCTAATGGCTTACCAACACTTAACAGGGGCTGCACTGGCAGCGTTATCTCTGTGAATCCCACTACTGGAGATGCAGTTTCTGCTGGGCTGGAGAAAGGGGATGGGCGGCAGGGAAGGGGTAGCCAAGCCTCTTCCTTGAATGGAATAAAATACCTACGCCAAAGGATTTCATTCAACTGGCAGAGACTACACTGAGCTTTTTGCCAGCATAACTGTGTCTATTGTGGGTATGACTTGTTTTCCCACTCCTAAAAGGCAGAGCTTTGCCAACAAAACTTTAAAGACTAAGACCAACAGTGTGGGTGTGGGGTTCGGTTTGTTTTCAGTACACATGAGTAAAGTTAACCACGGTCCAGTTTCCTGCCAATCTAATCTGCACATCATACGATGCCAGTATTTTCTTTGTTTCTTACTCTGATTAGGTCCTACAAGCATTTCTGGAGCAGACTTCTCAGGCAGGCAATCCTCCTCTGAAGCTTTTTTTTTTTTTTTTTTTCAAATCTCAGTGTAAGATCACAGAAGTTGGAAAAATATCGGGGACAAGTGGTTCAATTCAAAGGGCAGATACCTACTTTAAGAGCTAAAAGAGCTTCTAACACATGTATATTTTGCCTACATTTAGACAACCATGACATGCTAGTTGTAAGACATATTTACAACAGAAAGATCAAAACACCGCACCTACTAAAAAAAAAAAAAAAGCCAACAAAAAACAAACCAACAACAAAAAAATGACTCTTCCACCCCTAGAGACTTAAAAACAGAAGCTGAACCTTCTTGCACTAGGACTAATTATAGCAGAGTAGTTACAACATGTTTGGAGATCTCCTCACCTATGAGTATGTGCCAAACCCAGGGCTCGGTTCTCTCCTGCTACCCTGGAGGAAGGTGGGAGGGAAGTAAGCTCCATTTCGGATCCTGCAGGACCCCAAGAACTACCTCCCTTTGGAAACACATGTAGGAAACAGAGTTGAAAGATCTCCCTCTCCCTTGCATAGATTATTTTTTGTAAAGCTGTTTCTTTGACTGTAAAACCTATGGTAGAGCTGGGACTGCTATGCGCATCTTCTCAATTCAGTCACCCAATTTTGAATCTCAACTAGTTCCTGATCCCAAGCATGAGGAAGACATCACATATTTTTCAAAAGATCTGCCTCCAAGCGCAAAAGTTTGCTAGCCAAAAAGTTCCATTTCTTGTCTCCTGAATAGTCCCTTCTCTGGCATTAAATGGCCAATATAGAAGTCCACAAAGTGCATGGTGATCCCACTGACAGGGGAAGTGTTACAGTGGCAAAGGAATCACCATCAGGCCACCAAAATGACTTTCCACTAGCATACTAAAAGGGAGAGTTAGAGCTACGGAATTTCTTTATGCTTGAGGGCTAAATCTTACCAACACCAGCCCATCTGTCATACATTG
Organism: Podiceps cristatus; assembly: GCA_000699545.1. NCBI lineage: Eukaryota > Metazoa > Chordata > Aves > Podicipediformes > Podicipedidae > Podiceps > Podiceps cristatus. Next base: position 17,737 of record KL266764.1, read on the forward strand.
TTTTATGTCTGCTTTGATTTCTTTTGGCTAAAAAAAAAAAAAATAAAAAAAGGGAATGCACACCAGAAATGTTATGGACCACCAGATTTGTTTCATATATTATCAAAGCTAAACATTCAAGCATTTTATGGAGATTAAGAGATTAGAGTCCAAGAGTTTTTACTCTTCTGTGTGAAAGGCTCTCTCTTTCAATCAAATTAAAAAGTGGAGTTCAAGGTATGTTGTTAATTCCTGAGGGGAAATGATACATAACCCACATGCACAAAGAAGTTGGCATGCATAAGGTTGTTTTTACAGCATGGAATCTGTTTCAGTCTATGTTTGTTTAACAAGATGTAAGTCTAACAATGGTAATTTACTAAAAGATTGTGCACTAAGTATGTACAATACAAGAAACAATGGTCATAACTCCTTCCAAAGATACAAAAGCATCTAGAAAACTACCAAAACATAAGCACTGCCCTGCACTAGTTGTTTCAAAACCCGACATTCCAAACAGCTTCATCATTTCAATAATCCATCTATAAACACTTTTAACTAATTTTGGACTAGTGTTTCAGAGTCCATCAATGAGTTACTGCTAGTGAATCTAGCACAAAATTTCACTATTTGTATTTTCATTGATTTTTTTTTTTTTTTTAATTCATTGTATCATTACTGTTTGCTCGGACATCTTTTGCAACAGTAAATCTTGGCTTCAGTATTGTACTAGAAACACCAATCGTTTAAATAGCGATTTACTGTTAAGCTCCTCAATCTATATTTAAGCACTTGAATAACCAGCTGCTGGTACAAGTAATGGTCAGTGACCCACAGCTGCAGGAGGCGAAGTGGCACCCTGCCTCTCCAACAGGCCTGTTTCTCAATGCCCAGGCCCGACCTGCATCCTGCAGGATTACAACCATAATCACATTTTGAAATGACTCATTATTTACAACAGTTGTTTGAGGCTTACTAGATGATATCCTGCTGTCTCTTAAAAGCTGATATAGCTAAATGAAACTTTGTGATGAACAACCACCTTTGCCTTCAGCTATTGCATCAGATAGGTCAAAACTTCTTCAATCCCTACCCTGTGTGTTCCCAACACACATGCATTACAGAACGTATCTCACCATGATTTATGCTAATACCTTACCTGCTTAGTGTCTGTGCCAGAAGACTGAACTTTTCTTTATCTTGCTGAAGATGTGGACCGCAAAAAAACGTTGGTACAATGTTTGCATTTTGCTCTTACAATCAGAGCCCGGATGCAGTTTTAAGTCAAGGTAGCATGGAAACTTCTAAACCAGCAAGTCACTTCATTAAAAAGGAATCAAACAGAAAACAACTAGGTGTAGCAATTCTCATCGAGGCTCATTATCATTAGAAAACAACATTTAAAACGTGTGTTAAGAATGTTAGAAATACTTGCTCAGCAACAACACACACATACTTAATGCACAAATCTAGTCCTGTGGACAACTTGTGGGGCTTTTTGCAGACAGTTGCATTGTAGTAAGGTCTGTAAACTACAGGTGTTCAGAGTGCAATTCTTGCTACCTTCAAAAATAGTGTGTTTCACATTTCAGATACATTTGGTCTTAATCAACTGCAGCAATCAGTTAACCATCACTCGATCACACATACTTGGAGGGTGACTCACCAGATGTCAGGTGTTTAACTTGCATGTTCCTCAAGTAACCAGCTAGCTGCTGATTTTTTTTTATCCCTTGTCTCCAAAGCACTGTGCACAAATGATCGCAGTAATAGAAAATTTGCATCAGAGGATGTGTCATTAGTTATCACAGTTAGGATTTATATCATCAGGGCAGATCTGCAATACCATAACAACAATGAAACTTGTAACAACCATGAGCTAAGCTGCAAGTTCTCTCTGTGAAGAAAATAATTAAAGGAATGGAATTTCCAAGATTATTTGGAAATACCTTTTTTCTGGTAAGGTTCTACTGTTCTGTTCTTCAGCCAGTACAGTACATCATCATTATTCTATTTTTTTTTAACGTAAATTCAATGGTGCTACCTGTTTGAAATGGATCTATTATTTTAATTTAGCATGTCTCAAAAAAGTAGCAAATTATACATCTCATTACTGGCAGTTGTCAATGTATTCAGCAGTCAGAGCATCTGGTTAGCAAGATGTGGCAGCCTTCAAGTTTTGGAATTTCTTTCAGCGCTTCTTAAAGAGAATTGTTTTGATCCCCAAGTTGGTCCAGATGCTATCCGAGTTGACCCACTCCTCCTGTTGAGATAGCTGCCACTATTGTACCAGAGGCGCAAGCAAACAGGCTTTTCAAAGCAAGCCATCACTACTGGAGGTGATCTAAGCAAGTTCCTAACATCTAAATTCTCTAATAAGCACCAACAAGAGAGTTTTTGTAAATGAAAACTATTTCTCCAGTGTGTCAGACTACAGCTTTGAAGTCTCATGCAACTGCTAGGCTGATAGCACTAGGCAATAGATTTCCTCAGAACTCTCGAGTGCTAAAATCGCAACAAACAGCCTGTATTGGTTGGCTTGGACTGGAGAGCCCAGACCCACAGCTAACAGAACGTCAGAGCTTGCATAGAAAAATCAACACACTGAAAACACTTAAAAGCAACAAAAGGAGGCAAAAAGAGCAATTCTCTAAAAGTAAATAATGAAGAAAAGACAATTCCCATTACTAAAGCACCTTGTGCAACGCCTTATGTGCCTAGCAGTCCCCCTCCTGTCCCATCAACTCAAGACAACCTCAAAAGCCACAAAAAAATCCCCCAAACAAACAAAAAAGAAGCCCAGAATATCTCTCTGGAGCAACATTTAAATATAGAGGGCACAGCAACACTGACAACCAATGCACAAAGATAAAAAGAAGGGGAAAGTCAAGCAAGTTTCTTCCATTTTTTCAACATGACTGTTGTCTCCAGCAATGCCACCACTGAAATGCTGTGCAGGGCAAGCAAAACCCTTCCTCCGGACACTTTGCCTAAGCAATATCTTAATGCAATTCATCATGTAACCAACTAAATAAAATGCTTTTTTGACCCTTCAGTAAGAAAAAGTACATGTAGATGCACATGCAAAGACATCTATTGATAACCAAAAGCACTGCAGAGTTAAGCCAGGCTTTACGTACCAAAAAAATTTACAAGTGAATTGTAAGAGTATCTTCATCCTCTTGCAAAATAAGGCCAATGTTTCTGCAAACTGTGTATAAACCACTGACATTATATGCAGAAATACAGAAGCACTATATTTCTGCAAAACACAGAAAATTTATGTTAAATATGCACATTTTACAAATAGATGCAACTTTTAGTAGTTTAATACAGCGAGAAAAGCAATGCCAGTACCTACCATTAAATCCCTACAATTGAGTCCCTACAATTTAATCCCTGTTATTTGCACCAAATTTTCATCTAGTCAGAAATCGCATTTTGCAGCTACTAAACCAGTTTCAAAATGAAACAGGGAAGCGTTTATTTGTACCTTTTGTATGGAGGCACTTTAAGGAAAGAGTTAATGAGTGTAACTTGAGTAATACCTTACAGTATATAAAAAAAGATACCTGGCAGTATCTTTTTTTTACCATGGTGATAGAGCACTTTGCAGAAGGGGTGGTGGAGGTGTAAAAAACCAGGTATTATCACCATCATTGTTATTATTAACCCTTTATTACAGCTAAAACAATTGAGATATATAAGAGATGGAGATGAGGTACTCAAGGTTTCTTAATAACCCCAACCAGAGAAACTGGCACTCCTCAATGCTTTGGAAAATTCCTTTGTCTAATCCAAACTGGAAGGGAAGTTATGATTCTGAAAGTGCAGAAAAAAAAAAAAAAAAAAGCTATGTAGAGAAAGTGACTGTATCAGTATGATTAAGGAAATCCTCTTCCTCCAGATTGGTTTCCCCACCGCAACACTGCAAATTCAACAAACCATATTCGGTCCAAGTGTTTAACAGCCATATACGCTTTAAGGAGCTCTTTTAGTTAGCAAATATAATATTATCCTTAAGCTACCAGGGA
>KL266765.1:0-33985 GCA_000699545.1 Podiceps cristatus
CTGCCACAAGCCCTTCAGTTTTGATTTCCAGCATTTGCTCTTCAGCCGCAGAGAGCAGGGGCCAACAGCCATGACCTGGAGAAGCCTCGCGAGAGCAGGACGAACCAGGTAAGTGAACACGGTTAAAGAAAGGAGAGGGCTGCCTTCGCTCCTGCTGCGCGTCACGGGAATCCTGCTGCCAGCGAGGGGCTGCTGGAGCTGCCTCGCTGGCCCCGGGAGGGCGGCAGCCAGCATTTGCTCTTCAGCCGCAGAGAGCAGGGGCCAACAGCCATGACCTGGAGAAGCCTCGCGAGAGCAGGACGAACCAGGTAAGTGAACACGGTTAAAGAAAGGAGAGGGCTGCCTTCGCTCCTGCTGCGCGTCACGGGAATCCTGCTGCCAGCGAGGGGCTGCTGGAGCTGCCTCGCTGGCCCCGGGAGGGCGGCAGCATCCACCTGCACAGGAAGGCGGGTCGGGCACAGACATGCAAGTGCATCACTGACAGACATAACCATGGTCGTGGCAGCCTCGCTGGTGTGGGGACCTGCTCGTGCCGGTGAGCCTGCTGGGGGCTGCACGGCTGCAAACCCGGGGCAGGGGCTTCCCAGCTGCCTGAAATGCTGCTGGCGGCCTGCGAGGCCCAGGTGCCCGTCAAGGACAGGCTGCGGCTCTCCTCTTTGTCAGGAAAGACTCTCCAACACGTGCACAGACTCCACATCTTTCTAGGGGTAGAATTCCATTTGGGCCTCCAAATCCCATGAGACCCAAGACAGGCGACAAAGGTGCCGGCTGAGGCGACATCAAATGCAGAGGGACAACCAAGTGCTCAGTGGTGTTACGGCACCTTCTTGGTCTGTAGCAGCAGTTAAAAGGACAAATAGATGATGCACTGAGCTTAAGTGATCACAGGTAGCACCACAAGGCCTCCGCTACCACAACCCCAAGTGACAGCAATTCATTTAGATTCCATTTATCACTGATTACGGACAAACTAGTCCTCTGGACATTTCTGAGTTGCATTTATGGACTCAAATCTGGCCTTAAATCAGTTATTGCAAAGGCTCCCTATTTCATAGTCAACTGAGCTTATTTGTACCATCAGCTCTTTCCAAGAACACAACGAGGATGCTGGAGAACACAGGTCCCCAGCATACATCATCCAGGGACTCCACTGGTAAGTTCATTCAGTGCAGGCCTGATGGGATATACCTTACACTTACGCTCCTTTCGATTTCAAGAAGTACCTTGACTCCTTAAAATAAAGAGTCACAGAATAGAGCCTTGCTGAAGGGTTTCATCAGAAGTTTTGAAAAACAGCATTACCTGACAGTATCACTCATTTTTATTCATCCTCTCCTGGGAGATCTGATCATCTGCTTTAAAAAAAAAAAAAAAAAAAAAAAAAAAAAAATTAAATTCTGCAACATCTCTAGTCCATCATTTACACCCTGATGCCTAATTGTAGTATCTTTTCTCAGGTCTGAAAGTCAAATTTGCTCATTTGTAGACATGACTTTTTTTAAAAAACCAACCCAACCCACCGACCCCCACCACAACCATCAGACACTGAGCAAGTGTGTTACCTTCCATTTAATGGATATGGAAGCAACAGACAGTGACTTGTTACAGGTGTTTTATCTATTTCTTCTAAAGAAGTGTCTCTCCCCTGACACTCCACTTGGAGACAGAACTTCATGGAGACAGCTGTGTTGTACAACTTCTCAAAAGGAAACAGGTACAAAGGATTAACCTAAGTTTGGGGCCGGGGGAGGGAGACAGGAGAGTGATTTTATGTGGACTTAATTTTCAACTGTTGCATTTGGGGTTTTGTTGGGGTTTTTTTGCCATTTTGTTTCTTTTTATGCCATGATCAAATGTTTACCCCATTGGCTCCCTGCTTAAGATGCATTTTAGTGAAAATAAAGTGCTTGTCAGCAAGTCAAAAATCCCCTTTTACAACTCAGCATTTCCTGCATCCTGCTCAAGACTAAGGAGAGAAATCTCCGAGTTGTCCAATGACTTGAACCAAAACCCAGATGTTTGCATTGCCGAAACTTCTGCCTCAAGAGTACACGCGTGTCGTTTGCTCAGGTCCGATGCCACGTGGCACCAACAGCATGCCACCGCATCATTTCTGCTCCCTCCTCCTCCCCGTAATGAACTTTCAAAGCCAGTTTCTAGTCGACCTCAATTGGTTTATTTTAGTTTTACACTTTGTCCCTCACATACAGTTAAGAGTCCTGTACTGTTAGATTGCTACAAAAATATCAATTTTTCAAAAGCAGAAAAGAGGGAAAGATATATTTTAATATATAAAAGGAAAAAAGCTAAATCTGACATTTCATTATATTCTTAAAAACATTCCAGTCTATTTACAGATGTGTAAAAAACAAACAAAATCTCCAGGTCTCTTGGTCTAGTGAGAACGGGCGCCTTGCAGGGGTTTCCTCTGTTCTCCTGATTCCAAAATCATTTCATTACATGTCATATTCTTGCATTATTGCCTCAAAAGACAGCATATATATTTTTTTAAAGGGCTTGTTCCAAACCAATGGAGCTTGAGGGAGGAATAAAAAAAGCGAGTCAGCATTTAAATGCATAGCAAAACATTAAGCTGCAGACACGAGACGGTGGAAGGTGAAGAGCAAAAACTAAGAGCATTTCGAACATGCTTTGTTGCTTGGTAGAACCCATCATAGACCCTTCTTGGAACTGCATCAACTACCACTTTCTGCAGCCAAATTTGGGGTCTGTACTTAGTTAATTTAGTAAAAATTTTTGCTGTCATCTATACAGAGTACGTTTCATTGCAGTAAAACTCCTTACTGCCCATAGCCAAACAGCAAATACATCCAGGCATTTCCCGTTACAGGATGTTTTGCCCGTTATCAAAGTACAGCATTTATTTTAGATAATATCTGAATAGTGTTCGTGTGGCAACTTTCTCTGTCCATTTTAAAAAGTGTTCAGATATGATTAGCACATGATTCCGTAATTAAAATCAGCCTTTGGAACCATAAAAGGATGGGATGCAGAAAGGAAGATCAGTGATTAGGAATTTAAATGGAACCACAGGATGGTTCTGGTTGCTGTTTCACACGTTGGGGAATGAGATCTATTGGCAAAACAAACTGCCATAGGTAAAAAATAAGCAACTTCAGCCTATTAGAAATGCTCAGAACCAGATTCCCAGGTAAATAAATTTAAGTCTGATGTAGTGTTACTAAACTAATTTAGTTACTCCAGATTTCCATTGGTTTAAAATAAGGTTAAAATTCTTTAAGAAGAAGCAACATATGTCTAAATACTTACTGATATTGTAAACTCCCCTTTCTAAGGCATTCAGTGACAACTCTAAGACCTGCATGACACTCATGCTGACTTATACTCTCGTTCCCAAATCAGTAATACCGGACTTGTATCAAATGTTAAAATAATAAATATGAAAAGGGGACTAATATGTAACTGCTTTAAAGACACCATTAAAAATGGTGTGGTGAAGAACCTTTCTGCATGTAGGCTCTGGAGCAACTTTACGCATACTGGGCTTGAAGGGCTTCTCTCCTCTGCAGCATTAACACAAAAATCATAAAAAAAGAAAAGGAAACACCCAAGGTACGTGTATCCCCTGGTGCAGCTAACCCAGAGGCAGATCCCAAAGACGAGCGTACTGGACAGGGTGCGTCGTTGCACTGTGCCCAAACACTGCTCCCCGACTGAAGAACATCGCTCTCGACACCTGCACAGCCTCACTGCTGGAAAGAAATTCCTGCACTACTGCATCACCAAAGAGGGGCAAGCTGGGGGAGGGACGGGACACGGGACAGGACTCAGCTGCTGTTGCTGGAGTATTAAGACAGGGGATTACATTCCTACACATAAAGCAAAGTGTACCACCAAATTCTCTGTAATTTTCACGGCAACAGTTTTTTACCTTTCGGAGCAGTTAAGAAGCCCCTCAAGCGCACCATAACTCGTATTTACAAACTTGATAGGAAAAGACTGTGTATACACTCGTTAACAAATCATCTCTTCTAGGCTGAAAATTTCATTTGTCAAGAAAACTATGAAAACAAAAATTGTGTACAAAAATATAAATATCTTTACAGTCTGTAGGCCCTTCACATCCAACAGCTGAACAGCGAAGAGGATCTACAGGTTATTGAGTAAGCAGTGGCAGAGAAGAATAAAAAATACATCTTGTGATTCAATACTGCCCTATTTCCCTGGTAATGAGCATTTTTGTTGACTTTTTTTTTTTTTTTGCTATACACAGCTTGTGCAAATGCAGTGAGAAACCTCTGAGTACCTTTCCTGAATTTATAAAGAAATGGAAGGTTTGGGAAGATATACACATATTTTCATATATACACATTCACATATACACCTCGCTCATTTATGCTAGGCTGCAAAAGGCCTGAAAGCATTCTGCGTCTGTATGAAGCAACACTTCCTATTGGCATTCCTAGCCACCAAATACATCTTAAAGAATGACAGGAGGAAAGAAAACAAGAACTGGGAGAACACTCAAGCTACTTCAGCGATGTATTTAAAGATGTAGCAACAGGGTGTCCAAATTTCTTTCTACTCTCTGTAATTTTTCCTTTCAGATGCCCTTAACATCAAAGGAGGGAGTATTTGTATAGGGGCAGGAGGCAAAAGTGAGGGTTTTTTTTTTTAGTAGTTTTATTAAAGTTAACATACTGTCCTACTTCTAATTACACTGGGAAATATAATTTTATTCCCCACGTAGTGAGAGTTACAGGTTATTAAAATCTCCTGTGCATTAAGTTCCTAAAAAGTCTCTGCCAGAGAACTATCTAATCTAGCACCAAAGAACAAAAATGTTTCACTTCAGCCCTCTGCACAGTCTCAGATTTCCCTTCCACTGCTCGAGGTAACAAGTCTGAGAATAACTGCAATCTCATTTCTGCACATTCATCACATTCCACAAACATTAAAACCAGCACATGTGAACAACCCCATTTCTGCATAGATAATTTGCCTGGTACAAAAACAAGGAATCCAGATTTTTTTCCCCAACGAGACAGCTGCCTCCCTACAGGGGGAGAGGGGGGAGATCTCTTTCCATAGCCTCAGTCCTTTGACAAAACTACTTCTATGAAGGACCCAATTTTGGAAGGATACCATGTGCCCAGCAATGGTTCTAGATCATCTTCCCTGTTTTGTGAAGGGGAAGGAGAACACCCAGAATACAACAGTGAGGTAAAAATATGCCAACATGCTTAAAGTTTCATAGCACTTATTTCTCAATTGGGGCCTGCCCGCAGGTGAACAGAGTGCTGATGCCGTACAGAAGAAGTGCTGTAGACAAGGGAGGTTGCCGAACTCCGACACTGGTTCACTGCTCCAGATCTCCGTTCCAGTCTCTGATAAAAATATATGCATTTATTTTCCTCCTGAATTTGAAGGCAAGGTCCCAGTAGTACTCAGTTTTGTAACCACAGGTGCTAACGTGGGCATGACTTTGTTATCCTGCCCTTCTTGAACAGTTGTGGGCACTGAAGTTTTTACCCCACTGGGTGCCAGTTTTGCAACTACCGGTGCCAATAAGGGCATCACTTTATTATTCTGCCCTTCTGAGTCCACTGGCAGACTTGCCACTTTTAAGCCAAGCGGTGCCAGCTTGGGCATGGGCCTCCACAAAGTGTCAGCATTACTAGCTTCTGGATTAGTTTTCATCTGCAAAACTGGTGGAGTCGCATTAGTGGCCTCTGCCAAGGTCGTTACAGTTTTGGCATTCCCTCCACTGGTTACAGACAGATTGGGAAGACGATCCTTCATTTCAGCACCTATTACTATCTTTAAAACATCTGCTTCAGAGGAAGGCTCCCCAGAGTTCTTGTCCCCGTCAGTAAGGTCATCATCTTCCAGGTGCAGCAGGAGAGGGCTTATAGAGCCACCACCCTCTGGAACTTCAGCAAGGTCCTTAAAACTTCCTCCCAAATGGCCAAACTGGAAGGAAGACCCATCTGCAGCGGCAAGATCACTGGCCGTTCCCCGACGAGCTTTTGCGTCTTCATGAGAGAAATCCGAGTTCAGAGCGTTGGGCAGTTCTGACATAGATGAGGCATCATCGTTCAGCTGCTGATTGAGGAAGGCGATCTCATTGAGCAGGGAAGTGAGGGTTTCATCAGTGTCATCGCTTTCCTCAATGCTGCTCAGTAACTCACTTGCATCCAGTTCCGCTTCCTCCATCGCAGACGCTACCTTCCTCAACTCCATTTCTATCCTGGAGTCTTTGATCTGCAGCTTGCGGAATGGCAATTCTTTAGATTTTAATCTTTCCCCTCCGGGATCACCGTCTTTCCTCCTGGCTTGACATCCTACAGCCTCACCAACGCAGAGCTTTTTACTAAAGGACTCTGAAGGTTCCTTTGTACATGATACGTTCCGGAGCTGCGGAAAGCCATCTTTATTTTCAAAGAAAACTTTTGTGGAACCTGTGGTATTTCTTCCATCTCTACCACTGTCTCCAGGACATGATTTGGCTTTTTCTTCTGAAAGGATGCTATCACTCTTCCTACTTTCAAGGGGTGCTACAACCAAGGATTTCTCAGAAGCCTGAGCACCTGCAGCTGTTGTTAGATTAGAATTTTTGTTTCTGTTCAGGTTTAGACTCATGCTTCCCTCAGCAGCCAGTGATGTTACATTAACAATCCTTGGCATCATGAATGAATCTTCGCTTTCTGCAAAACCAAACAAAGCAGCATCCGTATCAGGATCCATGCTAATTGCAAGATAATTCTTAATTAAATATAATCTGCTCACTTTGAGGTTTTCCTCAAGTAAGCTGCTACTCACAATTTAAACCGCTTGCACAGTTTTGGTCAAGTAAGGCCTTAAAACACTAACAGCTTAACTTTCAATTTGTAGAAAAAAAGCAAAGCTCCACAGCTATTATCCCTGAGCCACTTGCCCAGTCCTCCCCTTCAGCAGGCTGGCACAAACACAAGTAACTGTAATGCCTACAATTCTGATGCACGAGGAAAACAACTACTATCTTCTCCCTTACTGCTTTTTCACACTTTACTTCTATGCTCATATTTTTAATACTGGTTCTATGCACAATACTGCTGAGGCATTTCAGGGACTATGTGATGACTTTTTGCCTCCAAGCAGTTTCCTATTTGTAGCACTCTGATTTTTCCTAGCCCCAAATCTGAAGCAAACTTTCTTTTTTCATTATGACCAAATGACTACAACAAAGCAGGAAGCAAGCGGCTTGCTTTTAACACCACAGATGGCAAGCAGCACAGTATTGGTAGGAACCACCCCACACCTAGACCCAATGTCAGTACTCAGCTGTGAAACATCTCTCCAATGGGCAGCAGAGCTGGCAAATATGGGAAGGGGTCATGCCAGAGTAAAAGCCTGGATGTAATAGGCAAAGATTGTCAACAGCCTTTGCACTGCAGCTTCCTCAGCAGGATGCGTTACACCAGACACATTCCAGTCCCTGGTTACTCTGATTTTCTGAGGGCAAGGAGGATCAGTGAGGCAAAGGAAAGTTAAAAAGATCATAGAATTGTCAAGGTTGGAAAAGACCCTTAAGATAATTGAGTCCAACTGTTAACCCATCACTGCCAAGTCCATCTATACCATGCCCTCAAGCACCGCATCTATCCGTTCTTTAAATACCTTCAGGGATGGAGACTCAACCACTTCCCTGGGCAGCCTGTTCCAATGCCTGACCACCCTTTCGGTGAAGAAGTTTCTCCTAAGATCTAACCTAAACCTCCCCTGGCGCAGCTTGAGGCCGTTTCCTCTCGTTCTATCACTTGTTACTAGGGAGAAGAGACCAACCCCCACCTCGCTACAACCCCCTTTCAGGCAGTTGTAGAGAACAATAAGGTCTACCCTCAGCCTCCCATTCTCCAGACTAAACAACTCCAGCTCCCTCAGCCGCTCCTCATAAGGCTTGTGCTCTAGACCCTTCACCAACTTCGTTGCCCTAATTCCTAGATCTCAACTATAATCCCTAGAGGCCCATCTAAACTGTTCAAAACATTTAATAGTGATTTTCTTTGAATGCCCAGACAATATTATCTATCATTATTTCTTAGTGGGGGAAAAAAAAAAATCTACCTTCATTTTTGCAAGGCTAATGTTTCCTGCCTGCAAGCAACAAGATCCATAAAAACCAAAGAGCCTACCTGAGTGCGTCTCTGTAGCTGATACTACTGTTGAGGGCACTGGGTTTCCAGCAACAGTTGACAGTGTAATGGGAATGGTAGAGTTAGTAAGGATGCCTTTTACTTGGACAGGAACTGTTGATCCTGGCAGCTGAATCATCACAGAAGCAATACCTTATCCAAGAAAAGGGGAGGGGAGGGAGGGTGAGGTGGAAACAAGAGCCTTTCAGATACTCAGTCAAGCCTGGAAAATAACAGCCTTGTACTTCTAGGCAAGACTGTGTAACACTGTAATACCATCTGAAAGTGGTAAAAAATAGAAATACAGATTTGGTTAGGTGATTAAGAAGTCTTCCCTATGTTGCCCTGATTTGGGAATAGTGAAAGTTTAACAGATTTTACTTACCTGCTGATAAACTGATAATTTGAATTAATTATATCAAATATCTCAGAGTTGGTTAGGTTCTACCTCATTAACTTGTGTAAAACAAAACAACAAACCCACACAAAACAAAAAACCAAACACACACACCAAAAATTAAAGCAAAAATTAAATAACATGTTACTTTGTAAACTGCTATGCACACCTATGAACAGCATGATACTAATTTTCATTAACGTGTCCTCACATGATCATACCTGGCTGTGCTGCCATGGTAGTACTGACAGCTCGAGGCTTTAATTCCGCCTGCAATAGGGTGGAAGGAACAGCTGCTACCTGCCCTGGTACCAGTGGGCTCTTCAGTGTAAGCACCTGCCCCTGCGGAGTCATCACTATGCTTGCAGCAGTTAGTGTCAGAGGGGATGAGGTGTCCTCTGCAAAAAAGTAAATGTACATCTGTAATTTATTCTGGCATAGCACCCTTGATGGCAAATGATATCCTGAAATCCAGCCTTAAGTACAGTTGTGGAAAGAACTCCAACTAGAAGGTTTACAAGCCCAAGATTAGAAAGCTGCTAGAGAAGCTCCAGGAACCTCACCTAGTACAGACTGACTCTAGCTGTCAATCTCTTCGTGCACTGAAACATAATCCTAACTCCTCAGAGTGGCAAGTAGCAGAGCAAACTTGGATGAAATGAGAGAGAGGACCTGCTCAGTCCAAAGAAAAGTAGGAAATTCTCTCAACACATCCAAACTCTGATGCCAGACTTTGCCAAGACCAGACAAAAGTGAGGCCTGGGAAACCAGGATGATCTTTTTTTAGAAAAGTCCAAGACTGCTTCAAGTAAGGTCTATTTATTATTACCAAATTAAGAAACATCATCAGATCCTTACAGACTATTACAGTGACTAGCATGAAAAGTCTGGACTTTTGCCATTCTTTTGTCCCTTCCTATGTTAATGGTGGGAAAAGTCTCCATAAATGCCAAATACTTCCCCAGAAGGTCTCAGCTCCATAAAAAAATTCTGAAGTGTCTGACAATTTGGTCATTTAATTTGAGATCAAGTCTTCTACCACCTTGACAGCTAGCTTGTTTGGGGAGGGGTGTTTTAAAAACTGAATCTCTTCTAGCAACTCCAGTATTCTGGGGGTTGACCTTCAGGTTTTGAATCAGTAGGACCACCACCACCTTTGTCTCTCAGAAGATCACTGCAGGACTGCAACGAAACTCCATGAGACCAAAGGGCAACTTAATAGGAGTTTTCTTCCCATCATTCTGAAACTCAAAAGTCACACTCATCCGAAGGCCTCAGTACTGCTGGTCTCATACTTACTGAAAACAAATGGTTACCACACCTATTGGATGGACACTTCCCGGTCCTATACTCCATTCTGCTTCAAAAAAGAGGTTGCCTGCAGAAGCAGCAGGCTAGCATTTTGCCCTCCCACAGGGTGCTGCTTCAATGTCTGTCTCCCCTTTACGCGAAACATGCATCGCTTTTAGCCCACCTGTGGCACGGCTCCCTTTTCTGGCGAGTATCAATGGTTTGCCTCTTCTATTTGTCATAGCCATCTGGGCCAGCTCTCTGGAGGGAGCTGAAGGTCCTTCTTGCTGCGTGCTAGCAGTTGAGGTTACAACAGATTCCTCTGGCTCAGCTTGTTTCTTCTTTTTTTGTGCTTCTACTGCTTTTTGTTTGGCATAAATGTATTCTAGCTTCTTCAGGACAACCTCTTCTGTCTTCCCTACAGAAAAATTATCAGTCACCCAACCTATCTTCAAACTCTCTTTCCAAAATAAGACAGAAATAAAAATCTATTAAGTTGATACCATTCAACTACTATACAATAGATAACCACTACCACCACCAAGTAAATGGTGTACTTGGTAACAGAGGGAAGAAATTACTTATTCATTCCATGACTTTTTCTTTCTTTCAGAAACATCCATACATTTTTACAATTTATCTGCAACTTTGATGAGCAGAAATCAGCTTGGACAAGCACTAGCTCTTGCTGAACAAGTACCATTTGAAAATATCCACAGCTGTGAAAAAACACCTCACATCTCTCCTTATGATAAATGTATGATTACCAGACAAAATGCTACCTTTACCTAGTATGAAATTTCTTGGACTAATAAAATCTGTTACACAAATGACATTTAGAGGTAAACTCACATACAGTTTACCATTGACGTGAAAGTTATAACCTTGAACAAACACAAATTTTTTTATAAATAATTTGTTTTCTGCAGATGTACACAATTTAATATACTCAAAGTTGAAATAACTATACTGTCTTGTTTCCTGCTTAGTATTTATGTCCTAACATCATGGTCTATCTCAAGTCTGTATCTTAGTAACTCTCCTGAGAGAGGATTTTTTTCCGCATCAGTTTTGAGGTACCTCACTAGGAATGCAAAAGATCAGAAAACTACTTTGTGAAGTTCCTTGCTTTCATTCCCTGCCCAAAAGCCCTATGATACATTTCTGGATGAAGATGAGGGTTAACTAAAACACCCTTTTTCACCCTCCCACCCCTCTTTTCCCCACAAAGTACCTCAAATATACATAAACCAATTCACACAAATACACAAAATAAGTATCTTTCATTTCTTTACAGGTAGTCTACTGGTTTTATTCTCAGACAGTAAAAAGATTACAAGAATAATTTCATGTTTTGTTTGTTCACACACATTTTCCACCGGCTGAACAGATGTCACAGCTTTCCTACACCTCCAAATAAGAGAAAGACACAATAAATCCAACATGGTTTTGTCTTTAAATGCCTAGATGAGTAGCAGCTCAAAATACACTGCAATTTTGTTCTAGGGACAGAGCTGCCTTCTAGACACTACTAGCACTAGTTCTCAGAAAAGCAGTACAAAGATAGTCATTTGCAAAGTTGACCGAGAGAGTCCAAGATCAAAGACAGCTGTGTATACTCATGCAGCACTGAACAGAAAAGCCCCTTCCCCCCAAAGCATACCCAATGCACTGGAACCCAAGCCTATGGCTTGCAGCAGAAACCCTTCTACACTTCCTTTAGGCATGACGGAAAATAAAAGCAGATCTTATCAGCATGATGAGTGTATCACTGAGTCAGAGCTTAGCAGGTCTTCATTTGGCATCAAGAGTTTAAATTTTATGTGAACTAATGACTCACCCGCATCCACAGAGGATTACTCCACTCCTGTTCTTAAAAGCCTTTTCTTTCATTATTCCAACTAGTCTGTACCCAAAACTAGTCTCACCTGAAAGCGTGGATACTTTCCGAATCAAAACATCCTGTTTGCGTGTCAGTAAGTTCTTCTGTCCAATAAGTTTATCTGCCTGATCAGTCAATCCTTGGATTTCCTCATAGGCCTAGAAAAGTGTCAGGGAACTGATTTATGAACAAACAATACACAAAACAATAAAATAATTTTCCTTCCCAGAAACCTTTACAGAATTTTAGACATTTTCATCATCTTCAGAAACTAGGACTCAGAGAAAGCATGTGAAGTACCACGTAAAGCCAGCTTTCCCTAAATGCAAGCTGAGAAGTGGTAAGTAACTTGTTCCTCCAAAGTTCAGCTATTTTAAAGAAAAACACCCCAACTTTTATCCCACAATTTCAAGGTACAGCTGATAAGTATAATTACATATCTATAACTTATGTTTTGTTTCCTGTCATTTACATCTTTACAATTAAGTTTTTTATGTCAGTATAATACTTAATGAAATGCTATCTTCTCCTGCATTAAAAAATTAGTTCTTCAATGTATTTCAAAACTGCCTGATGTACACAGTAAATCAGTAAGGAATTAAAACATAACCTTCCATGGTTAAATTCACAAAGAATACAACAAGGAGAGGACTAATCTGAAAACATGCATCTGTGTAACTGAGATCAAGCTTTTAGAAATACAGATTCTTTCAGATACCATTTTATTCTGGAGAGTCCTGTAAAGGTGACAGAAGTTCTCAAGTCACAGTATCACTGAGACTCACTCAGAGTGCATACTACCTTAATCACTCTGTCCAGATGAAATGATTCTCCTCCTCACTTAAGCTTCGAAATACTTACTTGCTTGAGAATGTAGCACTTGGAGACCTTGGGAAGGTTGTGTAACCCCAGAGTTCTCTTCAACTTTTCAAAGAGATCTCTCATTTCATTACGTCGCCGGCGTTCATTTGCTGTGTGTGTCTGGCGGTAATGAGCAAAGGCTTCTGCCTCAGTCTTCAGCTTTCTATTCCAGAATTGAGGTTTCTGCTGGAGAAGTAACCATATTGACCAGCTTAAATAAAAAAGGTAGTATGATGGATAGCAAACGATGTTCAACGGCATGCCTGATTTACAAGGTTTCTACAGACACCTGAAGATTTCATGTCATTCTGTTCTGCTATTACATCTTCAAGAACGTTCAGTGTCAGCAGCACACGCAGCAAGTATGAAATGCTGACCAACAAGAAATGACCAACATAATCACATCAACCCTAAAGGAAAAGATCATGAGCAGTCCCTTCTAGTCATAAGCTTTTGGTTTTTTGCAATACAAGGCTACTTAGGTAAGCTACAGGATTACAGCAAAATCACACGTTTGAGCCAAATTGCTTTTGCTGTTTGCTTGTCAAAAAAGTCTACTAACGAATGAAACAATCGCATCAAGTATAGGACGCTTGAATTTTTCCCTGGAGTTAAACTAGTTTGATTTCTATTTTGTTTCATGTGTATATATGGGTTGGGGCCAAGAAACATTGTAGGTAAGAATGTGAAACACGGCACTGAAACTTATCACCCCAGACATCTACCAAGAAACAGAAAGTGTCAAAGACAGTCCCTGATTCTGAATTTGCTTAAGTTTCAAAAAAAGTTGACAGGCAAGAATAATTACTAATCTCTACAGGTTTGAAGATTTGTTATTTCATCATTGCTCTTACAGGTTTTTTTGCACAATTATGCTATTTATTTCATGATGAAGTAATACTTTAAAAGTAATACTAGCACCTTTTTTTTTTTTTTTTTTACATCATTTTAGGCCTGCTCCAAACCCCAGTGAATCAGTGGAAGGCCTCCTCAGGTCCAGTGATACTACTTCTGAGCCTGCTGGCCCTCGGAAGGATCTGAAGACTGCCTCCTGAAACCTGGCTCTTGACACCCATTTTGCCCTCACAGGCAGACTGAGCACCCTAAGGCTGCAACTGCATCTGCTCTTGTGTCGGGCATTGGGTTCCTTTCAAGGAAGGGCCTCATGCTGTGACTTCAGCGGCAGAGAGGAGAAGATGTGGAGAAGGCACGGCAGGTAGAGCATCCTGGAACCCATCTCAGGCAACAGCATACACACCAGTCTGCCCTAATGTATAAGACTTACACCAGGCTCACATCCCACCTCAAAGCCCACCCCCCCCACCCCAGCAGGTAACTCTAGACCTGACATCAAGTACATCGCAGATAGTTATCATGGATAGTTAGTGGAATTGGCTTCAAAGCCGCCCTAAAATACAGCATAAGCTTCAGAAGGACTGCAATGAGTTCTGGTTTGAAAGGATTCTGCGTTATCTTCAAGGTGCCTAAATACGTATTACTTAGTAATTACTGTTTTCAGAATTCCTTCACCCAGTGCTGTGCCTATATAATCCTACATACCACCTTCTTCAACACATGAAAATGTTTCTCAGTTGTTCATTATTTTATGTGCTGTAAAAAATATTTATGCCAAGAGCACAAAACCTAACCAAACATACTAATAAAAGGCAGATATTCCTCCTGTACATGAAACTGAATCTGAAACTCGCTGCTGCCAGCAGTGGTCCTTTTTCTTTGAGATTTGGACTGAGCCACTACCCCCCACATACACATTAGGTTTCTTTCATTTAATCATAAATTTATGGAAGGTAGATAAATTGCATTAAGAGTTGCACTTGAGATGAAAGTTTATCTTTAAAATGGAGGTGTGATACCAAAAGGAAAGAGGAGAGCAAACATATACCTTCGTAGGTTTTTCTGATAAATTTTCATCCGAAGAATTACGAGCATGGTATCTGGAAGAAAGGTAAAAAGTTTTTCCCAACACTACTCATCTCATGCACTCTATCCTCATTAACTACATTCCAACAGCCTAGAATTGCTCATTTTTATCCCTTGAAATTAACCCTTCCTTGTATAACTACATGAGAGCAGGATACTGTTGAGCTTTCTCAAGAAAGTGAACATGTCTATCTCCAATGCTATCAATCCTGGAAAAAATTCAACCGTTCTAAAAGCTGTAAAATTATCCCATAGAGCAAGAGACCAACTATTCCACTATATGCCAAAGAGAATAAATTCAGCTCATGACTGTTAGCTGCAGAAAGTTTGTTTGTTTTTTGTTTTTTTTTTTTTTTAAAATTACGTTTCAGTTCTTTTTTTAAAAAAAACTTATTTAATACAGATGGCAGAGCCATCCCTCCCCCATCAAGAACAACCAACTAAAATCCTCACTTTTATTACTATCCTAATATATAACAGCTTCCTTGTATCTCAGGAGCTTCAAGAAAACAAAGAAAAACACATATTTGAAGTAATTTTTTTTTTTTTATTTTTTTTTTTTTTAACAAAAGATGGTGTCTGTTTTTCTCTCTCACTGAAAGACTGTCACAATTTATAACAAAGTCACCATCTAAGGATAAAAGTTGAGCTGTACCTTTGAAGGAAAAAAAACCCCAGGAACTATCTGGGAGGCATATAATATCACCAAACAGATTTTTCAAAGTTTCTACAAAAAAATTCTTTAAACAAAAAGAACTAAGGATGCAACGTTCCCCACTCTCGTTTGGTGCAACTGAGAAATAGCTGTGACCATCTTTATATACCTCAAGTAAGCCATGCTTTTACTTTGCATATTATCATTATAAATGCAAGGGCAGCAACAATAACAAAGCCACACACAAACAGAACAAAACAAAACAAAAAAGCCAAGCTCTCCAACCATGGCAGAGTATAGGTAAATATGAAAACACTTTCTTTGCTGGGGCAATAGTCCCAAAGACAAAGCTTTCATTTACAGGATCAGGATTAAGCCAATGACTGCTCCTGCCTAAAAATAACAACTCCACCAGCAAGAATAAACAAAGCTTGCAAAATCACATTTAAACCCAAAACGACCCTTCTCATATTCAGTTTTCAGGAGGGGAGGCAATTCACTCATAATAATTTTACATCCCCATGAAAAAAATTAATTGAGGGGGAGGATTGGTGGGGAGGGGGAAGGGGGGGGAAGGGAGAAGGGGAAGGTCAAGACACCTCAAATCTACTCTTAGTTCTGACAGCCCCATCCTCACAGACACCGGGAAGCACCAGTGCTCAGAAGACCTGACAAGCCTTGCTTTATCTTACCATCACATTAAACCTGTTGTTTAATGGGTTCATTCAATGCCAGCCCATCAATAAATACAAAACTGTAGTGCTCTCCAAGGATGCTTACTTCTGTTTGGAAGGTCGGATATTAGCAGCTGTGGCCTTCAGACGGGCAATGTTAATCTTCTCTGAAAGCTCCTCCACGGTCTCAATGTCCACCTGCTCGTCATCCTCACTGTATTCACACGCATCCTGGAACAGTTTTTGTTTTGTTTTTTAAAATGAGTATCTACTTAGCAATAGAGCTCAGGCCAAAACAGTTTCACTTCAGTCTCAAAAGAGAGTACATTAGAACATTAAGAACCATTAAAAAAATCAACATCTCCAGCTACACTGGCCAATAAACAGTGCTAAGCAGGTGGTTATTTTAAGTGTCACCTCGAGGCTTTCCTCCCACTAGCAACTCTGAAAGATGAATTTTGGTAATGACAAAACCCACCTCTGTCACTTATGCTTTTACTATGGGTGAGATAAAAGGCTTTTGCAGGGCAGAGCTGTCCTGCCTCCATTTTCAAGTAAGATTAAACTGCCTTTACAACCTACTAGTGTGGACTCTTGCTAACTAACATTTTTTTGACACAAGTTGGGATAGTTATCACCTTGGCAATGGTCTCTCATAGCTAAGATAGCAACAGTCTGAACATCATACAACCAGACTTCTTTGGGGTCATATAGTAAACAGCTTACATGATGAGGAGTATGATTTTTGGCTCTTTCCAAAACTCCACCCAACAATTATTCTAAATAATGATGATATTCTGAAGAGTACTTTTTCCCCATGCTTGCCTGACCAAGAAAACTTCCCGTGAAGACTGAAATAGAGGACAACTGCAGTGCTGTAGCAATGACAAGAGTTAAGCATCAATCTTGTGCCTATTTACAGTACCAGGTGATTCCCCCCCCAAACAAGCCTTAGTCAAGCAATTTTTCATATTAGTTTTTACAGAAGTTCTTTTATATTATAATCTTTGGTCTCCTTACAAAATGCAGAGCTCTTTCTCCTCCTTAAGTAAGATGATGATGTTATACTTCCATTCTGTACTCTATTTCACCCGGTTCCCTGAACTAACTCAATCTTCTCCTCCTCCTATTCTTCTCTCTTTCCTTCCTTCTCTTTATCCTTCTTTACTTTCTTTTTGAGGAACTGCAATCTCCTCCTTCTCCACACTGAATACTTACCTGAAATTGATGCATACAGTTAAAACCACTAAGTGCAGAATGGGGTGGATGGAGTGGGGGGAAGCAATGTGCATTACTGGATCAGTAAGTGGCCTCTAACAAATGCTTTTCATGGTACTGATTATTTGAAGTTATCTGCAACTTACATTCTGTTTTAAGAAACTCTGCTTAAAAAGAAGAAAGTGTTGCACTTACTAAGCTGACCACAGATTAGGCTATACACAGCACTATAAAGAAAAACAAGAGCAGCCTAAATTACCATACAAGCATAACCAACAAGTGGTTAAGGATACACATTTCCAATCATCAGTCATGAGATTTACACTTGTAAAATTGGCAGCTATGTTAGTTTATACTCAATTTATAACCAGGCAGTAAACCTTAGCTGATACTTTCCTTTTTGACAGAGAAGCAGGATCTCCAACAACCTGATGTTTGATATAGTATTTAGCTTCTTCATACTGCCTAAACGCCACCTTTTATAAACCAAGAAAGAGAAGAAAAACGCAACCCCGAAACCCACAACTCACAGCAGGGCTATCTAAAATTGCCACCTTAGTTACTGACACCACAGAGTGACCACCCCTGTGAATCATGCTGCCACATAAATTTATCAGTATTTTTTGAACTTTGTGTAATACATCACATGGCTGTGCGATCGAGGCTACAGAAAACTGAAAACAGAATCAGTACGAAAAATTAAGCAAGGTTGCCCTCCTTTACTAAAGGCTACATTGGGGATATAACCTTTGTAAAGTATAGCAATGTATACTTTGTAGCAATATAGCCGTTACTAAAGTATATAGTGAGTTTATGTGCATATATATATGAGAAAGGGCATACAGATATAAAAACGTGTGTGTATATCTAGTACATATATTTTAGTGTATACATACACACACATATGCAATAGTGCCTGTAGAATCTTCCAGTCTTAAGAATGAAACCACACAGCATATCCCCCCCCATAAAACCACACTGAAATATTCCCAAATCCTCCATCACCTTCCAATCACGTCATGAGGGGTCCTACAAAGTGTTGGTAGCATAGATTCTGTGTAGAAAGAGGTATAAACTTCTAAACTACTCACTTGCAGAGAAGCTGACACTTCTTCCTGTACTATGAAGTATCGAGATATTACTGCTGAAACAAAGAAAAGTGATGCTCAGGTTACCAGCTATAGCTGCTAGATCTGAACAGAACAGCATCCTTACTCCTACAAGTTGCTATGCACACTCCCATGCTACCTACTATTCCTATGCTTGTAAAAAGTCATGTCTTGAAAAAGAAAGAGAAGAGCAAGGGGAGTGACCTTAGATGAGAAATCAAAAGCCTTAGAGAACAATCTCATTCTCTTTCAAAGCCATTGTTAACACGTGCTGACTCTAAAGACATCATTCTTCCTCTGCCCAGGAAAGCAGCTCTGACCTCTGGTGAGTTCTGTATTTGGAAAGGAGATAAGTTATTCTACTACTACTAACGTCTGGGGTTTCTTGTAGTTTTCCTTCAGAGCAGCTAGGAATCTATATTATGCCATGACCACTCTTGTTACAAGTATAAAGAGCAGCAAGGAGGTAAAACAAATTCTCATTTGACTTTGAAGGCATGGTACTGGCAGGAACTTAAGGAAGTAGTTTCTCTCTGTGCATGGAAAGCCCATAAAAATCCTTATTTGTTCCATCTTGTAAATGTTCTCCTACAAAGCAAGACTCGTTAGCACTGGGACCAGGTAGAGCAAGAGAAAATGAACTGTCTTTACCAAGGAAGCAGGGCATCACTCTGAAATCGACAGGCTGGTCAGGAGGTACATGTCACCACTGCTCTCAAGACAGCATGAGAATGAGAAGTCAGGAGACGCCATGTCCCGCGGACCTTGGTGAGGTCCAACCAAATAAACCTAAGAAATCTTTAAGTTCTTCTATATAAAATCTCACTTGAAGACTATCACTTAAGCAAACAGTCTGCAACTTTTCAACAACTCCTCCTCACACTTGCTTTATTTGTTAGAGACTTTGTCAAAATCCAGTTTTAACGAACAAGAAAAACTTTTTGGATGTTGGGTTTTTTTGGTTGGTTGTTGTGGGGTTTTTTGTTGGGTTTTGGGTTTTTTTTTTTTTAATCATGTCATTTTGTTCTATAGAACAACAGATGCATACATCCAAGTTGCCTTTAAGTCAATTCTGTAGCTTCTGCTTTGGAAAGCAGAGACTGAACCACTTGCACAAGGTCACAGAAAGGCAGGAAAATCAAAAACACAGTGAAGATTCCAAAATTCTCTAGAAGCCCTTAATTGCTACGCCAGGGTTCACAGAGGGAACTAGAGGATGTGGTGGGGGACTCAGAGTGCTGCTGCTGAGAATATAAGCTTGAATCTGACATTAAAGTCTACTAAATGGTAAGACTGGATAGAAGGGAATGAAAAAAAAAAAGTTGGAATTTCAGCATCTCCCCAGACCTTCTGCTGAGTACAACAGGTGATGTAATCAGGTCCCATAGCTGCTTCCACAGCCTTTTTTTAATCCTCCCCAAGGCCTGATGAGAGAAGGAAAAGTCACAGGGAAAAAACCCGGCTGAACAAAAATTATTCAAACAAAAATACTATTTAAACTACATGACTACTGAATAGGCACATGCCGTTATATTGGAAATATTTACATGTGTGAGAGGTACAGGATTATGTGATTTTAACAGGTCAAATTTTATTACAATATAGTTGTATGTCATTATATGTAGAGCACTTCTCATTCTTGCCTGCTCTCCTGGGATATTCATAAAGCCTCCTTCATGCTGGAAGCCTCCTGGTATTTTCTCTAGCTTCTCCATTTTATGCAGTATCATTGCTGTGATTCTACATGCAAGAGATGCATACTCTTTTCCTTCAGTGGGCAGGACTACCCTGTGTAAGCTACATTTGGACATCATTACACTGCAGGGAAGAGGGACATGCAGGGCTGTTCAATAGATGCTACAATCCACAGAGTGAGTGGGGAAAAAAATAGGAAATTCGCTTACTGTAGAAACACTATCATGGCAAAGCTTTTGAGTGCTGACAAGTTACACTGGGCTAACCAAAGGGTCGATAGTAGTTATCCATCTAGACCTGTTCTCATGATGGAACTTTCTACATGCTATCATACTAGAAAAATGGTAATTAAAATCTGAGATGTAGCACCTTTTTAATGAAAAATGGGGAAAAAATAGAAGTAAAAACTCTCCACTGCCTGTCAAGAAGCTCACATCTTTACATTCACAAATCCTGAACGTGGACATACGTAAACCAAAAACCATAACTTTTTTCATCCTTACATCTAACGATAAAGGGAAAAATGCTTCAGAATGGTAAATCTTTCCTCTCTACCTCCAACTTCCTAGCAATATGCAAAATATCACATTTGTGAAGACCATCGGAAGTAAGTTCACTGAAGTTCTGCCGTGAGAACAGCTATTCCTATGCAAGCACTGCTCACAGCCTAGGATGACTTCTTGTTGGGGTGGGGAACTTAAAATGCTTGTGGAAGCCCTACCTTTCTAGCATCAGTCTTTCCACAGGTCCTGTAGTTACAAAGCTTGTAAGAATAAAATACCTTAAGGAACGGAGACACAAGAGGAGCAGTCCTGAACTACAACAGAAGTTTCAAAGCTGCTACAGAAATGTCAGCACTTTTCCCTCTGCGTTTCAACATCTCTTCCTAAGTACTCTCATCTTACTTTCATCTGTCTGTCCCTGGCAGCCTACGCTCCTATTGCTGGTTCCTGAACAGCAAGTTCCCTGATGGCAGAGGGTCCTCAGTGACATTGCTGAGAAAAATGGAGGACTGATGACAACCAATGTCATTAGACATTACCCAAGCACTTGCCTCATTTCTGGATCTGCCTTCTATGCTGCAATGTCTGCAGATTTTACACATGGTCTGTACCAAAAGCTCAGAACATGCAAGAGATTGTTAGAACTTAAATCATCCACAAAATATGTCACTTGCACTTTTTATTAGACTTTGGATGTTATAATAATTCAGAATAGTTTGTTTTCATTTTAATGTTCAGCTCAGAAAAAGAACATGTTTTAACATGTTTTAACAACATTTAGAATAAAGTTGCCAGACACAGAAGTTATGTTTAGACTAGTAAGTTAAATGGGACCACGAGATTCTTTATCTGTAGCATTAAAATACTAGAACAACCCCCGGCATGGTTTTGGCTTAAGCCGACAAGCACTCGTGTGAACAATTCACAGACACAGTCTGTGATTTAGCCCAGGCCAACCAGCCACTCTCAACAGGAATTCTGGGTGCAATCATGATGCCTTGGAGATCAAGAGTTTAACATCATGTCCCAGATCATCGCACGTGAATTTGCTCAGACAACGGGTCCTGATATTGATTGGTTTGCTTATATGAACGTTTTCAGAAGGTTTTATTCGTATCACCTAGCCCAGTACAATCAACCCTCCTAAACTGCTCTTGATGCAAGTCAGGGTAGGAAACGCAAAAGGGCAAAGATACCATCTCAGGAGCCTTCTCTCTGTTGAGTAGAAGAGTCTACAAGAGTCCCTTAAGTACACAGAGTTAGCACAAGGTAAGAAGGTCATCTAAGAGCATTAAGATGCAAAATTAACAATGAAGTCATTACTGCTATGAGAATCAGTTTAGGGAAACATACTAAAAGGATCAGCAATAGCTGACGCAGGTAAGTAGCAATCCTGACACACACTGGAGTTTTCTTGGGGTTTTAATGGCTATTTCCTGAGTAACTAAAACCAGTACATACTAGAAACTAGTAGTGGAAGAGGTGTCATTAGTATTTCCACGAAACTAAAGTTCTAGTGGACATGTGTGTACTCTTTACTTCTATGTTTCCACTAGCTTAATTAAACCGGTAACATTCTCCAGGAGTCTTGTTTATATGATCTGACTTCATCCAGTCTCACAAGCAGCAGCAGTGCAGCCTGTCTTGTAAGCACTATGCTGATAAAAGACTACATCCTAGTAACAGATGTTAACTATCCAGATGGAAAACTGAATTCTCCATTAGGCACCGACAGGCTAACTTAACATGCAGGCAGCACAGACTAACAAAGCAAGAACCCACCCAAATTCCAGGCATGTTTTTACAGTTGTCTGAGACCTCATTCCTCAGCTTTACTGCTCTAGAACCAAAGCTAGCTTACTCATGTCTGTATGAGCTTATGGTGAAGACATACCCTTATATGGCTTACCAAATCATGTTAGTCAAAACCTGCATAGTTCCTTCCAAAGCAAACATATCTTATAATCTCTGATAATTATTTTTTCCTTTCATCATCCTTTTGTAGGACAAAAGAAAATACACTTTTAAAACATCAACCCTGCTAACAGGCTACTCTGACCTAGACATTCTATTACCCATTGGCTTACCAACAGATTCCTAAGACCAGCTTGTCTTGAAAGCTTATCAGGCATCAGGCACAAATTAACTATGGTCCTCAAAACTTGATAACTCTGCTCAAGTTGCTGAAGGACACAGGAGTTACCAAACCGTCACTGTCCAACTCAAGATGAAACAGCAACAGCCCAGTTTCCAGCTTGAAAGAACTTCAAAAAATTACATCTGCTTTCACAGTTTCCTCACCTCCACACAGCTGAGATGCTATCATCTTGCCTGAGAAGAGCAAGCTGGAATATGAACTGATTAGTCAATTTTTTCTGGAAGTTAAACAGATTCTCTAAAAGCCAGAGTTGCTGACGTAATTGAATTACTCTGGATATGGCTAGAAGAAAAACGCACCTAATCTGGTTTTCAACTGCAAGAGGACTACATTAACACAAAAGGGCTAAGAGAACTATGGTACTTTCAAATTTCTGAAACCACTAACACCATCTCTCCTATTGTTAATTTGTTCATTCAATTCTTCTCCCATTTATCCTTCTCTTTCCACTTTTATCTCATCCCAAGAAATAGCTACCTTGTTTCTTATGACCATTTGACTGATTTACAAAACCACAACTTCGTAAATTTTAAGTAACAATGCACTGTTTCTTAAGTCACATACTGATATCTAAAAAGTACATCAAGAAGTTACATGTGGGATTGTCTTCTTTTAATTTTGAGGTGAAAACTGATGAAAGCATTAAAATCTAAACATATCTTAATTATACTAACCACAATGTTTTACCCTTATTCTGTGACTTCCGGAGCAATTTGGTTTCTATCAAATATGTATGGAAGGACAGCTTTCACACGCTACTTAAACATATTACTAAATTTCAAGAGAAATTTAGGGATAGATTCAAGCATTCTTTCCAGAAATAAATGTTATCTAAGGGCTATACAATATCTAATTAGAAGGAAACAGCTTAAAACAACAAAACACTAGATTAGCCACTACATTTTAGGATCATAAGTCATATTCCAAGGAACTGAGTTGCTTGAGTAAACACTGGAGGAAAACACCACGCAATAGTTCTATTACAACTTGCTCAATGTAACTCCCATTATCTGAAAAAAGGACAGTTTCTAAAAGGCCACTACAATGCTACCTATAAAAAAAGCATGCAACTAAGAAGAAATGAAAGATATTTCCACTTGGAACCCCAATTTAGATTTTCTAAAGAAACTGAAGTCCAGAACACAAACATCATACTGTGTCTTGCAAATCCATGAGTTGTGACATGTTAGTTGGTCAATTTGGAAAAAAAAAAAAAAAATCCCTAAAAATCCCTTCATGAATAGTTAAATGCTTACCACTTTTTCGACATCTACTTCCTCTTCACTTGGGAAGTCAGAAGCACCATCCAACATCTCATCAGCAGAATCATCAGTTTTTTCATCCTCATCATCCTCATCATCATCTTCCTCTTCTTCCTCTTCCATATCATCAGCAGTTATATCAATAGTGGGCATGTAACCCTGTTTGCGATGTCTGCCTTCCTGTGCCCTCTGTTCTGGTGTCAGGAAGTCACTTTTCTCAGATGTATCTGCTTTGTTATCCGCCTCGCTTTTATTTTCTAAAGAGGGTACAATGCTAGATATTTTGCTCCAAGAACTGTTGACATGTGTTACAATATCATGACCTGTTTTAATTTCTTCCTGAGAATCAAAAGCATCTTGTTCTTTGTCGTTACTGCCTTCCTGCCTAACTATGTTTGTTTTGCTTTCCTCAGTATCGACTCCATGCTCTTCTCCTGAAGCATTATCCTGCTCTTTTGCTGGACTGATTTCAGACTTACTTCCTTTTTTCTCTCTTACGCTTTTTGCTTCTGTAAAGCCCTTGTACTCCTCCTTTTCCATATCTGGCTGCACTGCATCACCCTGAAATTCTTGTTTGTTCTGAGACAGTTCAGTCACTCTCTGTTCCTTCTTGTTCTCCAGCTGTGCGTCTTGCTCTGGGAGACTCTGTGACTGCCCAGAACTTGCCTTGTTGTCCTCCTCCATCTGTGTCTGTGCATCTCCTTCCTGCTCTTTTACCAGTTTCTCTTCTTGTTCATCATGTATTTGTTCCTTCCCATGGTTCTTCAACTCTGCAGTCTCATGATTATTGAGACACTGTGAATCTGCATTATCCAGAGGACCAAACAGAAACTGATCTGATGACCCAGAAACCGTTTCAGATTTTGTTGAAACGACCTCCGCTACAGTTTCAGAACTGACAGAATCCTCTTTCTCCTCAGAGACCCCTTCTTCTTCCTCATCATTTGGCTTCTCACTGATGTATGAATGGTCAGATGATATGACATCTGTGGAAACATCATGCTGAGAAGAGCAGCTATCATCACAAGAACTCTCTAGCACCTTTGAGCCCTTCTCTACCATCTCTAATGTAATGGAATTTCTATCAGGTGTGATTGTGCCAGATGCTAACTCTTCAACATTATTTGACTGGTTAACTGACAACTCATTTTCTTCTTGTTTCCTATCTGACACTGTGACCTCAGAGTCTGTAACTTCAACGTCATCTGAACGTGAAGCCTTCCCATTCTCCTTCTGCTGAGCAGCACCCAAGTCCTCTTTCTTGCATATCTTCCTGTAATCCTTCTTCATCTGAAGAGACGCAAAATGGTGAAGAATGGAGTTTGGCACAGTCTTCTGTCCTGGGAGCTGAAGTAATGCAAAACTGCCAGATTGTAAAGGGATGCGATTAGCAGTGGTAGCTGGCAGACCACCTGAGCTGCAGGTTATTTTTGACTCGGAGGCTGTTTGATTTGTCACGTTGCTAGCAGCAGGAGGAGAGATCCTCAGAGTCAGAGTTCCTGCCTGTGACACAAAATTTGGTACTGACGGGAGAAGAGAAGATGCTTGAGTAGCTAGGTTAGATGTAGGTGATAACTTGGGTACTGCAGTTTGTGCAGCTAAATTTGTGGCAGGAGAAGTGGAAGACACAGAGGAGGTGGGAGACACAGGTGACTCAGGAGGCTTAGCAGGTGCAGGCAACCGGATTCCTACAACAGATCCTGTGAGGAAAACAAAACAGCAACTAACACTTACTCAAAGCATTTTTTTTTCTTATAGTTTTAGTATTTGATACTGTACTAGAAGTAGCCAGCAATACCTGTAATCAGATATTTGACCACAAGTTCTCAGTGAAAGAGCTGATACTGCGTAAAGATACATAATGTTGAATTTTTATATGGAACACCTCAATAAAATACACAAGGTGGCTACTCTAAAACTAATGGACTTAACGGTAAGTTCTAGCATTAAAATTTTCAATTAAAAAAGGCATTGCATTTAGTTAAACTCCTCTGCATTTTACTTTCCCATTTATTGGAAAACAGGAAAATTGGGATTTTCTAAAATAAATAAATAAATCCCCCCCTCCGACTTCCACAGAGAAAAAACTATTACAATTTTACATGAGTACAGCACAATCTTTTTCATTTTAATGAACTCTTCTGTGGCATTTTAGAACTTTGTAAAACAAGGAAGAAAAATACCACCACTAGCAACTAGTTTCTCTTGTACAGCAAAAGCACCAAACCAAAAGGGAATTCAATGAACTTTTTGAACGATTCCTTACTCCGCCTCATGCTCAAACCTCAACTAAAGCACAGGATTATTTTCCCTCCTCCCCCCAGTTTTGTCATCTCCAGTGCTTGCTCTTGCCTCTCTCTTCTCAACACCACTCTGCCTCCCTCTCCTCAACATGCTTCTTTAGAAGAAAAATCCTACCGGAAAGTAAACATTTAAAGTATAGTTTGGTTGTAAACATGTTTTATTTACAAAATACATGCAACAGTATCCTCAACAAGCATCCTACCCATTGTCTTGTCAGATACCTGCAGTTTCTAACTCATCCAACCCTGTCTTCAACTATGCACTAGAGAAATAGCTGAAAATAAAACTTCTTTTTCTTCTCACACTCTAAGGAAGAAAAACCCAGCAATTTTGTACTGTAGTGTAACTTCTGAGTATCTGCTGTAAAAGCACTAACAAACCTGCAAACCAAAGGAAAGCAGAGCAACACGTCCAAAGGGACAAAAGGTAACAGCTCATTTCTTTTAAAAAGAATCATCTTTGAATCACCAGATCAACAGAATTTCTTTTACATTCTGACAGTACAATGGACATGGCTCCATGGCTGCACACACAGGCCCTTTTAACTGCTGCACAGAACTCCCAAATTTTGGCAACTTAGCTATTAACTGCGCTTTCTGTATTTTAGACGCTTATTCAAGTTGTTACACCTGAATTATTACACTCTGTTCTTCAACTACTCACACAGAACTAAATTAGATTCTCATCAATTACTACCAGCAGGTAAAAGGAGCATCACAGAGACACCTATTACACTGTTAACTTCTGGGTAAGACGCTGGTCAGTCAAGAAACAAACACTGGACTTCGTACCTGGATTGCGGAACATCACTGGCTGCACACTGGGCTGGGCACCCGGAGCTCGAAACTGATGCAGGGGGACAAGCTGGATTATCTGCCCATTAGGATGTCTGAACAGGTTCACACCACCAGGGCTCCTGAGAGGCTGAAGGACCATCCTCTGCCTCTGAGCAGGCTGCGTGTTGTTCAGCGGTCGCAAAGCGGGAGATGTCTGATGCACCGGAATCAGCAACAATCGAGGTCCTATGCGTTTGTCTGTTCCAGGAGACATCTTCTGGGGAGTCTTACTTAAAGCTTGTGGAGTAGCATCTTCTGAAACATTTTAAGAGTTACATAAAAATCAGCTTACGAGAACAGCCTACAAATCAGGCATTATCCTTAATGAAAACAAGCACAAATATTTTGGAAGCAACTGAATCTCTTTAATTTGTTTAAAAGCATTTTTTTCCCTCTTTTTATTCACAGAACACACATAGAACCAACCAGGCCATAACAGTCTTTTTCATGCAGTTCCATTGACGTTTCTCACTGTAACTCAGAAGACTTCCATGTTAACAACAAGAGGGTAGTTCCACACCTACTTCTTGGACTCTATGCCAACCGTGAAATTCTAGCAAACAGTGATAATTGTGCTATACATTTCTATGGGCCAAGAAATGATGCGAGACTTCCAGCTCATTTCATAGCAGTCGCTGACCAGATAGCTACATTTTTTAACTCCTCTACTGGCTCAGGCTGGAATAAACAAGCAACTTAAGACATTACATTTCTTCTTCTCTTTTGGAAAGAAGGAAGCAAGTGAATCTGTATTTAAAATGGGTTCTACAGTTGCAGACTGTATTCCAGCTATGAAGGAAGCAGAATAAAAAAAGGATGCGTTTCGAGTAATAGCTCAAAGCACCTAAGCCTTACCTCTTTTTAGATTCAGTGAAGGACTTGAATTAACTCCCGATAGTACAATTGGAACAGAACCAGCAGAGGAAGTTGGCGTGGTCACCACAGATGTAGCTGCTGCAGTTGTTGTTAGTACAACCGTAGAAGTGGATGTTGTGACAACAGGAGAAGTAACAGCTGGTGTTGTTACTACAGTTTTAGGGAACGATGTGGTTGCTACTGGTGCAACAACCCCCACTGTTTTTGTTACGTTCACAGTGGCAGTAGGAGCAGTGGATAAGGGAGCAGTACAGGTGTTTATTCCAGGTGCTGCAGGAGCAGCTGTGACTGTAATTGCAGGAGGAGAGCGGGCAGCTTCATCAGCTCTTGCTTGGCTAGGAGTGGTCACAGTAGACGCTGCCACGCTGGTACTTTCCACAGTAACTGGAGAAGTGGCGGTGGCTGTAGTGACCCCAGGAGAGACAGTGCATTGAGCTGGAGACGGCCTTGAGGGAACCATAGGAGTGACAACCATTACTGGCGTAGGCTTGGTACTGAATTTCTGTGGCCCTGACAGAGGCTGGCGTGTGCTTGCTCCAGGAATCTTCTGCTGTAGAGCTCCATCTTTGTTCATCACAAACTGTGTGAACACACCACCAGGTGAGGGTCGGGCAGCTGTAAATAAAAACTTGCAGGTCAAAATTTTAATAGATTTGCTCTTTG
This sequence comes from Podiceps cristatus, assembly GCA_000699545.1. NCBI lineage: Eukaryota > Metazoa > Chordata > Aves > Podicipediformes > Podicipedidae > Podiceps > Podiceps cristatus. The sequence continues at coordinate 28,481 of KL266765.1, forward strand.
CCTTTCATGAGGTGCTACAATTGAATTTCAGCATGAATTTGAGCCTCCATTTTCTTTGCACCTTGTAATTAAACTGAAACCTTTATGGCAATTCTGAATGTGGGCTCACATACTAGAAATATGTCTGCTTTATTCCACTTCTATAGCTTTTTGTTGCATTTCTTCCTGGCCATACAAAAGAACCAGGTTTTGAGGGGTTGTTCTTTACCATGAAACTACATATAACCAGACAATTCTAATTACAGTACCAGAAAACAAACACTTAAGTGAAATAACGGCTCAAACTATTTTCTAAAATTCAAATTCATCCTGTAACAGCTTGTGTGATTTTCCTCTTTTCACTGCTTCTTGGTTTTCAACCCTTTTCTACTGTATCCGCACCTTACACAGCCACGGGGAAAGGGGCAGGAGGGAGACAGTGTGTGCCGTGTTCCCTTCTCATTGCAGTGACATTCATGCAACTGAGGACTGGATGGGACAACTTTAATCAATGGGAAGTAATCACTATTGGGAAGAGGCTTTCCCTCATCCCTCGCTCTCCAAGGAATCAGAATACTGCATCTACATCACTCCAGATGCCTACAGATGAGTACAACAGCATACAGTATACAGACCAAACACAAATATTTTAGTTGTTTATGCATATAGCATTTTTAACCCATTATATGCCAGAACACTTAAGTCGTATATGCAACAACTACTTCACCCATCAATGAAATGCAGCCAGCTCTTTAATATTGCATAAACACACAAAACAAATAGTTTTATTACAGGACAAGAAAAACAACGCACCCATTTACATAGCAATGAAAATTTAAGCAGAAAGAAACAAAACAATCAGAAATTAAAGTTTTGCCAGGACACAGGTAACATCCTTTTCTCTCGCAAGGCTTCTTCAGATCTTTAATTGTGGGAATACGTGGATGGGGACTAGATTTTTTATTTTATTTTTAATTTTGAACTCATGCAAAAATATATTAACTTCCTCTCTTGCCACGCTGGGGTAACCATTTCAGTACCAACTCAGACACAAGTACCACATGCTTCTTCTGATACACTTTTTTTTTTTTTTTCTCTACTTAAAGCACTAAGTCCAACCCTGTTTAGCTTGTGAAATCCAACGAGATTACAGGCCGGTGTGGTTATTGGTTGCACACCTGTTGTTTTGCTAATCCAGATTTGGACCATCTTGTCTTTCACTGCTGCTTCATGCATCTTTGGTGGTCACAAGAATTCCAATTATACGTGCAACATCATCAGAAAAACTAACAGAGAAGAACCACAGATTAGAGTGATCCTTTACTCATTTTAAGTTAAATCAATGTTTGGTGAAAAGCAATTAAAAATCATAGTAAGGAAACTCTCCAAACAAAAATCCAAGTTTAACATTCAGCATGTCTCCATCCACTCTTGTCTCTTGAAAATATGCTCTAGTAGCAATAAAAAAAAAAAAAAAACACACTAATAGCCAACATCTGTAATCTTATTCTGAAGTCAAAATAAGACTTTCTGCTTTAAAGACGTTACTTAGTGCAGAGGCAGTTTAGGTGGGCAGTGCAGCCAAAGGCAGCATGCACTGTTGCACAGAAATCAACAGCAATGCTGTACACTCACTTTTTACTTCAGCTTCACGCAATTTAAAACACAGTAATAAGTTCCAACCTACCTATCTGTCTCTGTGCTGGGACATGGGTTTTCAGAGTCGTCACAGTGGGGGTTGAAGTAGTGCTGGTGGAAGATGTAGTTTGGGGAGTTGATGTTGTGGGCACCTGGGCTGATGGTGTCCCAGAAGCAGCTGCTTTAGCATTGGATGCTACCTTGGAGATCACAGTACTGAGGGTTGAGATATCAAGTACTGTGGGTCGCAGCCTGCCTGTGATATAAGCTGCTAGCCGATTGGCGGGATGTAATGCCCCCATCTGTCCCAAAAGCAGTTTGGCCTGAGGATACCTTTTATCATTAACCTGAAAAAAGTGGAAAAGGGAAATTTTGTGAAAGGGAAATTTTGTGAAAGGGAAATTTTGTGAAAAGAATGCTAATTCACCACCTCTGGAGAGGCGTTTCACTCCATGGGACTCTCAAGTGTCCTTTTCAAAAAACATTGCAATTCAGAATGGGAATTCCTAATTTCCTTACTGCCCAGGAGAACTTCGAGCAACTCTTGTTACATTTTTATAACACAGATTTTAGATGCTACTCAGACTCCCACATAGAACCACAGAGTCCAAAGGAGCATGTGAAATCATGGAAATTAGAGTGAAGCTAGCACTTACTGTTCCTGTCCCTTACTTACGCTACCATCCTGAAGAAAAATGGATTCCCAACTTTGAGGACAATTTTGGCTAAAATTCTCAAACCTAATTAACACCTAGCATCACAGAAGAATACTTATGCTATATACATTGAGACAAAACTCTAAAGAGTTTGTAAAAGCTTTATCAGCTTTTTTTTTTTTTTTTTTTTTTTTACCTGGACTGACACTTGATACTGTAATTAAGGTATGAGTTGACTAACTTCAAATTCAGAGTTGTAGTGGTAACTGACTGCATGGGAGAGAAGGAACAGAACACCTTTCCTAATGTCAGGCTTTATGCCTACTGGTCAGTCAAAGTTTTGGAAAAGTTGCATTTTCCTTTCAGATTGTTTTGTAATACTAAGAATCCTTGTCTGAACAGGCGAAAGACTAGGTAGACAAATTAAAGAGTGTTCTCCCCTTCAAGTTCTGGGATACTGGATGACACGGAATCTAATCTCCACAGTAAAGGCAGAGGGACCCACCTGAATCAGGCCTGAGGGGCTCATATTAGCTTTGCGTTTGTAGACGACCAGCTTTCCCGCAGGAGAAACCCCTGCATAAAAAGGCAAGCCTTTGCCCCCATGCAACTTCTCCCGCAGTTTGTCCAGTATGTCTGCCCGCAAGAATTTTAGATTTTCTGGGGTTTTGCATGACGGCACTCCGCTATCAGGAGGCTCCAAGACAGGTATCTCAGGCTCCTCGTCCTTGTCCTGGTAGGATGGCACTGAAATTCTCACTCTGGAGGAGTAGACAGGAGGGTGGTTCTCATCCTGGGCCTTGTGTTCCGAAGCCAATTCAATAATGAAGCTACCCACTTTGAGGCACTGTGGTACGTTACTGTAGATATGCTGTGACAAGATGGTCAAGATCTTATTGTGATCTTCTTCCCAGTTGCAGTCAGAGATAATCTCGATAAGTTTGGTTGGTCCACCTGGATTGGTGTGATGAACATAGGAGGTGGAGGAAGAGTCCCCCTCACTACGGGAAGACCACCAGCTTTTCTCTGAGAAAGAATTGAAATAGGTTTCTGCAATACTATGGCATTTTAATCACCTGGATATTCAAACAGTTTTATTCTGCCCACACCTCCACCCTTGTCTCAGCTGCAGGGCAACAACAAGTAAAAACTGTTCAAAGCAGCACTTCCCCTTGTAGAACTTCACAAGCAAGCAAAAACTCACTGCAAAACGTAACTATTTCTCACAGTTCATTCCCTGCGGCCATACCATCTCAGGTTGTATCCCATTGCATCACAAGCTAAACAAAGCTGGGTTGTTTCAGTACATGGATGAATGATCTCCAAGCAACACCAACGAGTAGTAGAAAGCATCAATAGTTATTCAAGAGATGGCACTTTTCTCTTGGAGTCAGGAAAGGACCAGTGTCCTTTAATGGCATGAAGGGCAAACATGCCACTAGCAGAACTGTCCTTTGCAGAAGATGTATAACAGAAGCATGACCTTATCTTGTTATTAGATATCCAACGTCACTTTTTGCAAAACTGTAAGGATGTTGAGCCCTGTGTCCTGGCCATTTTAATTTCACCTATCAATTCACCAGCATTTTCAACTAGTTGTATTATTTTTCCATTCCCATCCTTAAACGTAGAGTGTGCTGTTGTACACATTAAACAGTGAAAAAATTCAGCTCAAAAAAGCAGCTATATTTCATTAGTGGATGACACAATGCCTCTAGTATACGTCTCATTTTAAGGTTCATAACATGATTTGGGCCACTTCAGTCTGAAGGAGAACACAGATGTCTAGCCTACTTCTTTATGAACTAGAAACTCAAACCCGGTATATATAGTGTAGCAAAACTTCAATTCAACCGTTCAACTTGAACTAGAAGAATTCAACATCAAACAACTCCAAATAAAAAATAGGTGCTTCCTTGTCCCATACGGTTTTAAGTGGAGAATACAAGGATCCCATCCTCACAGTACCACTTGGATATTCATTAATTCTTCAGTAACTACAAAGTCATAGTCAGGAAAAAAAGAGGAGGGAAAAAAAACCCAGACAAACCATGAACAAATGATCTCCATTGCTTCCCAAGTATCTAATTATGACTCCTGAAGACAAGCCTGCTGTGCAGTATTAGCTTTTATTGCTAAACAAGCTACTGTAGTACTCGTCATTTTAACTTAGAGCAACAGCAAGGACTGGACATTTAGCCTGCTGTATCTCCCATGTGACACACGCAACTGCTTAAGAAAACAGGAAATTAAGTACATCGTAAGGTTTTTATTGACAATCATCGTAACTCCCCCAGCAAATGGAGTTTTGTTTTGTTTCATCAATAGCTGCAACATTTTTTAAAAATAAAGCCAAAACCATAAAACCCACAAAAATGTGGAACTATCAAGAGGTAAAATTATACTTAAGACTCAGCTCTTACCTCCTGATTTATCAGTGTCTTTGTCTATCTCACAGGTTGCTTTCTCAGGAGACTGAAGCTCTGGTTCATGCTCCTGCGGGAGGAAAGGAATGCAAGAAAAATATTCATCCTGTGTATCTCTCTTCCACACTAAAAACCACATCACAAAACCCAGCTCATCATACTGTCACCTCGAATCATAAAACATATGCTAACTCTGACAATGTTACAATTTTCATCTTGGAACAGTTCTTTTAACAATGAACGTTTAAGCCCCACATGATGATGCACTTGGCAGTCAGGAATTTTCACAGACAAGACAGTTTTTATCACAGAAACAAATAAGCCCACCAGCACTGCTAGATGATTTAGGCTCCATAGCGTTATCACCATCAAATGTTAAGTCAAGCCCTCATGTTGTGTAGGAGTTTCTGGGGGAAAAATTCCTTAAAACTTTCCGATATTTCTGCCTGTTCTATGATTAGTTACAGTCTGACTTCTTACCTTTATACTAGCACTCTGTGAATCACTTTGGTCTTTTTGTTGTTTTTTCTCCTCTCTCCTACGTTCATATGCTCGGACCCTCGCACAAGTCATCATACTTTCAAAGTACAAGTAGACAGGATCCTTGTCCTCTTCTCGAATCTAACACAAGGAAAAAAAAAAAAAAAAAGAAAAATCCTTCCATTCTAGATGAGCATTAGACAACACTTCAAGACCAATGCTTCAATAGTAAATGTAAAAAGAAAGGTCTAGCATTTAAAGCTGAATCTGCTCTCTTAGTATCACATAGTCCAGTCTACATCTTGCTTCCAAATTACATGGGGGGG
>KL266765.1:34063-55000 GCA_000699545.1 Podiceps cristatus
CAAGTCCTAAGTGCCATGCATTGTTTAACATAATCTGGTATGTATTAAATAGCAACTCTGGTATGTTTGTTCTTTAAACATAACTAGATTCAACTCTACCACTGTTTTTCCTCTACTGTTGATGTTGCTTTTGTTATATACTAAGGCAAGGTGAGAGGCAAATGCAGATTCTTCCAACATTGGCAGTGAAACCTCAAAGAAGAACAACAACAAAACAAGACTCCAGAACTCCAGAACTACACTGATGCTGTGTCTGTATCTTTTTTTTTTTTTTTTTTTTTGGGGGGGCTGGGAGCAGGGTTTTAAATTAAGTTCAAAACACTGAGAAAAAAACATCCTCCTTGGCCTTCCTTAGTTGTCCACACTGTCTGTATCTGGGGGGGTGGGGGCCAGGAAGCAAAGTAATTCATTAATCAAAGAGGCTACATTATGCAGCTTATAACTTATATAAACATTACAGGACCAGTAATCATTTGCCAGAAATAGCAGATATTACATTTTTAAACTGAGGCTATTAGGGAATCATAATCACCTTCACCACCTACATATTGTTACAGTAAATTCTCAAAAGAAGACATAGTTAAAGATTTATACATAGTTAATTCATTCTAACTTATCAACATACCTAAGGGCTGTTAGTCTTAGGCTTTCATCCTGAATTTCATGTGAAATGGCCTAGCATAGAAGCTTTTGGCAGTGTTTGTTTTAATTTTCAATACAAAGAAAAACAAACGCATCTCTTTTCCTTTCTTACCACTGGATTGGGTTTAGGAGTATACACTCTGCCTGGTTTCACTCCACTGGAAGATCTATGCTTACTAGAAAGCAAGACTTCAGGGCTGGGCAGTACTGCAGATTTAACTGGTTCAATAACAGACGGTGTTGGGATGTAAATTGGCTCTGGATCTATTTCACCTTCTACTTTCACCCACAATGGACAATTCCTAACAGGTTGTTCTGGCTCCGAGTCACAAATAGCTGAAAAAAAAAAAAAAGGAAGGAGAAAACAAAACAACTTACTTTAACTGAAATATCATCTAACACAGCAGTAACGGGAATTTGTGTTTGAGCCTAAGGTCTAGCCATGCAGCAATCACTAGTTCGTACTGCCATAAAAATACTACTGGTGCTGGTGGTTGTCTCAAATGCTAGCCAAAAAGTGTCCACAAGAAAGAGGAAATGAAAATAAAAACGATTCTACACTTATCTTTCTCAGTTGTATTGTGATAGCAGACACAGAAAAACACTGAACAATTAGGGATCTTCATTAATGCTGTATACTTAAAATTGTAAACACCCCCAAACCCCAGATTTTGTACCACAGCTGAATGGAAGAATTAATTTATTCCAGGGGAACACCAGATAACACTATGCTCATTTTCAGCTATTACTAAAATATTACTAGCAAGAAAGTGAAAGTGTAAATTCATGGTGAATTTCTGCCAAGTTGGTTTTCTGAGCCTATCTTAGGGCAGATCTGAAACTACTGTAAATCACTATTATTTCCACTGAAGTCAATGAACTATATGGCTATATATAGCAACTGAAAAATACATCTCTAGATATTCACTTGATAAGAGGAAAAGAAAACGGCATTATGACAGTGAGGATTACCAACGATAGCAGTAATCTCACATCCTTAGTCTTTAAGATATTTGGAGAGTTGAGCAAGTTTAAATAATCAAAAAGAAACTCCAGCTGCTTGATCACAATAAACAACTAAGTAGTGCCCAAAAAGCTGATCAGTAAGAGTTTAAACAAACAAAAAAACCCACCAAAAACACCGAAACAGAAAGGTGTTATTTCCTGCTAGTCAACTACACAAAAGCAGATGCTGCAGACATCTCTTGGAATTCACTTCCAACTTCTGCATTTAGAAATGGCATCACTTCTATGTCCCAATAAAAACACCCACCAAGACAGGTGGTTTCTGCAAAGCTGCAAGTAATCACTTTTGTCCAGCAATACTCACTGTATTCCACCTTTTTTCTCTTCTTCTTGTCTTTCTGCTTCAGCTCATCTTCCTCCCCATCACCCTCTTCTTCCACTTCTTCATCCTCTTGCTGATCTTCTTGTGTTCCATAGAACACAAGACTTCCACGTACAGCCTTTTTCATTATTTTCTTATGCTTTGATCCTCCCTTCACCAGCAACACTCTTCTCTTCAAGCAGGTACAACCAAACATACAGTCAGGCCTGCGGCAGTGGGTAGGCTGACGTTTCTCCAGTGCCAGACTGGCACATATGCAACCCAGCCGGCAGAAATCATTATTGCAAGGAGGTGCTCGTCGTCTTATTATTTTGTGGATAGGTTTGTTTTTGAGAGAAGCCTAAAAAAAGTTTTGAATAAGTATACAAATTTTAGTAACATTAGATCAAGCATATGTAAACTTGCTATTCAAAGTTCATTTAGAATAACCCCTCCAACTACATGGTTTGCATATGAAAATATTTGTGGTTTTTAATAGGGTTGACAAAAAACCCCACAACCCCCCCAAACCAAACAAAAACAAAACAAAGAACCCCAAAACATGAAAAACCCCACAAACCAAACAAAGCAAAACAAAACAAACCCAAACCACAGAACAGAGGAGAATTTGCATTTCAAGTCTCTGAGAGGCAATTTGAGCCAGCTAAACCATCCTGGTAAGAAGTAGGATGTGAAGAAAGTAAAAGAGGTTATCATGTCACAGTCAAGTTATATGACCAGGACTTTTTTTGCAGTTAGTTCAACTAAAAAAAAAAAAAAAAAAAAAAAGGCAAATAGTAGGGAAATGCAGTTACCAAATAGCAATTGTATTAACCAGAATTTTTAATGGTGAACATTTGAGATAATTAATTATAAAAGATTCATATCAACATGCTATTATCGCAATTAGTTTTTCCACATACTGCTAAGTCAGCACTTCGACTTTCACTGCAAAGACTACACCACAAAGGAACATCATGCTTTGTCACGCTCCTTCACAGCTTCAGTCTTATCTTCTGCATCTATATGCAACATCAGTAAGTGCAGACTTGGAAAAGCAACAGTAGAGAAAGGAAGAAAGCTATTACAGATCTACCTGAGCTGTAAGCAGGGTTGCCAGAGAGATGTCTGCTCGTTCTTCTGTGATATAGGTCCGTGGTTTGCCATCCCAGAGAGCACAGTCTTCCAAGTCCATTAACTTCACTTGCGATTTAGACAAACCTGGTGGACGAGCTGCTTGTTGCTGTTGTGGTGCTTGGCGCAAACTAATCTGTTTTGCAAGTACGTTTTCATCCAGAGCTGGCACCACAAAACTATCTGCTTGGTTAGTCAAACCGCTATTTGAGACAGATTTAGCAGCCTTTTCCCCTGATGCTGAAGAGTTCTGTTTCTGCTTTCCAGGAAAAGGTGAAGGCAGTATAGGCTTGTAAGATGACTTTACTCTGCTGTTTGTAGATGTCTGTCTGTTTTGAGTCTTTGTCTTCCTAGAGGTAGATGACAGAGGAACAGGCTTGAACGTGTAAGATGTTGATGGAATTACAGTGGACTGCTTCTTTAAGACACTGTCGAGTGTTCGCACATAACTAGTGCTCTTGGTGGGAAGCTGATACACCACAGGAGAAGTGGGAGTGCTAGAAGAGAATCCCATACTTGTTTCCATCAACTTCCCTTCATTTTCCAGGTACTCATCGAGCTTGTCACTACAGAAGGCTGAGCGATTCTTTAATGAACCTTCTGAACTGCCACCTAAACAAAGAGAGAGCACTTTAACTAGCTCCTGGGAAAACATACTGACAAATCTTAATAATTAAACAATATAGAAGAGGTAAATACCGCTCTAGATATATATATACAATTCTTTTAGAAGAGTACAACACAGGCACACCAAATATAATCCACTCAAATGCAATCAGCTGTGGGAATAACTGTTCAACTGTTTTTGTGGAGATTTTGCATGTGTATGAGAACAAAACCAGTAAGCCTTCAACAGGCAGCGTTTCTATGCGGCTTACTTCATTCTGAACATCTAGCCTACCTGGTACACCACAATCTATCTGGAATACACCAACACAACATTATATTGGACCTTCTGCACTCCTATACAAATATTTAACCTAAACCAAGGAAAAACTGGCAAATAGCCAAATATCCGTTTCTCCCTGAGGCAGGGCAAAGTAATCAAACATATAATGAGTATCTACTCTAACTGGAGTTAAAAATACACCAATGTAAATGAAAATTACTCTACTTCATTAGGGTCCCTGGAGCAACAGAATTCTGAAATTACCATACTTACAAGTAAACTCAAAACTGATGAACAAAACCAAAACTATTACAGCTTTGATCTTAATTCAAGCTTTCTGTGTAAAACAGAATACATGTATTTTCATCTTACTCAGAGTAAGTTTCTCTCTTCCCTCAAAAACCTCCGTTCTGACCATGGAAGCAGTATAATTATTCCTGACAGTTTCAATATAAAAAATGAAGCTCTCAGACACACACGATTACCAAATTGTAAGATCTATGGAAGGTCAAGAAAATACACACTCTTGATTTTTTTTTTTTACCTTCATTTCTAGAAGCACCATGAAGCTTCCCTCGCCAGCCTTTGATTTTTGTGAAATCATTTGTCTTTCCTGTCCTGGAAACAAAAGGAAACCCAGTATCTGGAAAAGAAGAAAACTAGCCTTAGTTTATGAGCCAAGCTTAATCATATCAATGTCCTACAAAACTCCAGTTATTCCTTTTCAGAGATAGCTGAACAATAGTAAATCAAAAAGGCTGAATAAAGAGACTTGATTTTTTTTTTTTTTAACAGAACACTTAAAGCCAAGCTTCCTGTAGAGTTCTGCTGTAAGGCCATGCATCTGCTATCCCATACAAAAGATGTCTTCTCCTGTATTTTCAGTTTTAGTCTCCTTCGCCGTGCAAGCAGTTGATGCCAAAACTCAAAATGTGCAAATCAACAAGTTAGCAGGCTAAAATGGAACAGCAAGTTTTCAGCTGGTCCTACCACCTCTCCCATTGAGGAAAATAATTTGAGTCTCTCCCCTCAATTGAGCCAGTTATATAAGACCCACAGAAACTTTATTTAACATTTGCTGTTCTGTCAAATTCAGCTGAGTATCAGTTAGGGGTAGACACGGAATAATCACAAAAGGCAAAGAGTGACACCTCTGCCAAGTTATCCATCAGCTCTGGAAACTAAGTTGGGATGTACAAATACTAACAGGTATCTGTGTGGCTGTCCACATATCGCTAGGCTAGAAATAACTGCATTTGACACTGAGCTGACTGAGGTCTTCTGAACTGAATCTGCTTGTTTGCAGTATAAACAAAGCTGAGGTACAATGCCTGCCTCTTTACCAGCTCCCAAAGCAGCAGATTGAGAAAGAAGCAGTAATCAGAATATTAAAGTAGGAGAAAGATAAACACCCCTATAGTTTTAATAATAAACTGACTGGAAAAAGTAATATCTACCAACAATATTAGAAGTCATATAATAATGAGAAATGCACTTGTTTGGATACGAAGTAAGTTTTAAAAAGCACAGTTGGTCAGCACTTTTGTAATAAATAATCAAGTTAAAGGTTAGCACCTAAGCGCCACCTCAAGCTCTTCTTCTTGAAAGTTCTGATACTTGGATCTGTGAAAGACAGCTTTTTGTTTTGCATGTGAGCAACATCGGAGAAATACAGATTGCTTATGCTTTTTGAGCCATTTGAGAGCAGTTAATGTGCACATTTACATTTAGAAAATCCAGTTCCAATATCCAGACAGATATTATTACTGGATCACAACCACCACCAAAATGAAGGCTAAAGTCAATCTGTCCAGAATTACTCAAGACTCCTTGGTCAGTAATCACCTAATGATTTAAAGAAGTTCTCACATTTTGTCATCTTAATTCTACTTTAATCTCTTTAAGATCTCAAGTTCGACTAAATGGCCATTCCCTCCTGATCACTGATAATAAAAAAAGGTAATCCCTGAGATTTCATCAAATTCATATTCTACTCACCTGGAGAATTGGGATTGGTTCCTGGATAGCTCCACAAAGAGTAATTTGAATAGGAAAGAGGAAGCTGCACACCCAAGTATTTCAAGTCAATGCTCATTGTTGGGTCCACAGAATTCAACTTCAGTCCCACTACAAATGCAGCAAGATGTTAGGAAAAAGAATGTCAAGATACTCACTAAAAAATAAAGTAGTAAGTTATATACAGGTTTTTCTAACATTCACCCACCATTTAAAGAGATCTGAAAAATAGTATTAGCTAGTATAACTGTTACTTATACTGGATTTGCAGCAAGTATGAGTTGAAAAGTATTTTAGGGAATGTGAAATCAAGAAAAAAATGGAATTACTTTTCATAATTTTCTTGACCACTACTGAAGCTTCCACAGAAATGTATTAACCAAAAGTGCCAGTGCTATAGTAATTCTCGAAAAATAATCTTTTTTGTTTGTTCATTTTTTGAAGAAGTTAGCACTGTCTACATCCTTGAAGGCTTGTTACTGCTTGACCCAACCCAGCTGACTATTTGACAGTGAATATCACTATATAAATTATCAATTCTGCCAATGGTACTTACACATCTCCTCTACTGAAACCTATTCTTGTGCAAGAACATATACCACACACACTTCAGTTTCAACCAGCAATGAGACAAGAGCACACCACATTTTAGTTCTGAAGTGTGTGCGTGTGTTTGGAAACGATGATATAAATGAAGTTGTGTTCAGACAGCACTCTCAGGACTAGCTTACCAAATGATCCACATCTCAGTAGGTGATTTTTTTTTTTTTTCAGGCTTGGCTGTTTGCAATAAAACACTTATTTTTTTAAGCAGAACCAGCAATAAAGACACTAAACAATTCATGTTGTTGATGCCACCACAAATGCTTAACTGCCTAAAATATCTTCCTTTTCCAACTCCCCAAAAATACTCAAAATGAAAGACTTGATTTGGTCACAAAAGGTATCTTTATCCATGGCAAAACACATATAGACCAACAAATTCTGAGGAAAAAAAGCAGACAGTAAATTTGACTTAGCACCTTTTTCAGAAAATATTGTTACATGGGATTCAAGAAATTACTATTGTCAAATTCATCTTGCAGTATGGAGTTGAGAACATCTATTTTGGTTTTTAGCTATAGAAAACTACAAATGTAGCTTCTGTTGCCAACAAGTCTGAAATTCATATATGTGAGTTTTGAAATTGAAAATGTATGACTTGACAAGGCTCAGGACACAAAGTAGTATTTGCACATACTGTAGAAACCTTGTGTTGGTGGTACACATTTACGTCCAGAAGTGGCAACACAGTGACCTGATTACTGGCAGCCCCAAAACAATCAATGCAGAACAAATCTCAGACGTGGTTGTTTAAATGGATATTGTTTATCAAAGACAGTCTAGTGAGATATTACGCATAGGGAAATATATATAGAGAAAATGAGCAGCAAGTCAATCCAGCATTTTGTATAACATGTCAATTGCCAAGTGTCAGGATGCCATCCATTTCTTTTCAAAGTCAATTTTAAATAAAATGGAAAGAGCACACAGTTTATTTTTCTTGACCCTGCATTTGAATTACTGTCATCTTCAAAAACAAGCCTAGCTTTGTCTAACACTCAAACAAAAAATAACATCAGCCATACAGAAAATCAATTATTTCAGAATCACAAAGGCTAATGAGGCGGCACCAAGCTCCAGGGTGCTACTTAGTATGTCTGGGGAAAGACACAGCTCTTAAGGCTGGCCTAGAGACACTCCTCAGCCACCTTCTTATGCCTTATTGATGATATGGGAGAGAAAGAGAGAGAGAAGAAAACCACCCCAACAACCCATCTCTCCATTGACATCATTGTGTTCCTTCTCCGATCTCAAGTCTGCAATAGAAGGCAACAGATCTGTAACTTTTTGGAAGGTGAAGGTAATCTGAATAAAGATTGATTCCAGTTCACATGCAGCAGCTGAAGTCTAATGACTGATGTATATCGTAATTCACTTCAGTCTAATCAAATTACACTTGTATCTGTCTGTAGTAATGCTCTCGCTGCAAACAGTCCTCACATAATTTTTAGAGGGAAAAGAAGTTAAGACACATGAGGGTCATTCTCTTCCTTGCTGAATTACACTTTCACTATTTAACAGGCTCTGCAGATTACCATCCAACACTGCAAATGGTAGTCACAAGCGTTCATGAAATTCAGAACTCTTCACATCTTCTTTTTCTTAGCTGATGCTTGAGTTTTCATGTCCATTTTTTAGTATCTGTGAACTGCTCAACACCCTTCAGAAGGCATCACACACTTCACCACTCATTTAGAAGCTGAAGGAAAAGCACGTGGATTTTAGACATTGCCAGTTTCAGGATCATCTCATGACTAAAATACCCCTCACTAGTGTTGTGGTTGCCAACATACCATAATTTTATTATCCTTTTCTTAGGTAAAGATAACATCTAGGAGGCCCACAATATAATCCTAAAAAAGCCTTAACATTGCTGTTAACATTTGCTTAGTGCTGTATTTAGCATTGCCAGCAGCTGACCACAAAAGGGATTTTACCACCATTCTTGAAATATGCCAACACATGCAGACCTGTGAGGGCAGGGTGCCCGGTGAGGTCATTAGAAAATGGCCGTCTATTTCTGGAATCATGGGAGGCAAAAACTGCATTTAGACATCCATGATACAACTGTCAACGCTGACACTATACCACTGACACAACCTGGGTGAGGATAGGTTATCTTGTTTCATTCCCACCACATCCAGGAAAGAGTTTAAGAGTTCTCTACTACCCTCTTATGATCGCTTTGCAAAGGTGGAAGACAGGAATGTCAGCTCAATGCCAGCAAGATGCAAAGGCATCCCTTTAAACGGCTGCAGAAAACGCCAGGCTAGTTCTCATCATACCCTGTGCATGAACCTTTCAAGATAATACAGGGTTCTTCACAGTAGAAGCTCTGCAAGGACCCAAAATAACTAGTATCAGAGTCAGGATCAGGATTTGGAGTCTCAATCCCTACAGCATTACAGTTAGATGCTTGAAAAATTCAGGGACAGAATCTCAAGAGTGTAAGATATGATGCTTCCATTTGGATCGATTTCTTCATCATCTGCTCTGATGTCTATGCTAATGCCATGAGTCTCCAGACTACTACTGCTGAAGACTCCCAATATCATCAGTAGAGAGAACATTAAGTTCTGCTGCGCTGCTCCTTGACTTTCTTCCATTTGACCTCAGGATAATATCGTATAAAAATGAAAGAAAGATCACACGCCCTCTTGGCCCTCTTATGTGGCTAGTGAACTTGGATCTACAGCGACCGAAAGAAGTATGGACTCAAACATAGCAAATGTAGTCTTAATTAAGTGTTTCTGGATCTCTAGCTCCCCTGCTACCAGAAAATGGCTGTTTTCTATGGACAAGTAAAATCAACTCCATCTGCTCTCTCCAAGGATTAGCCCAACACAAAACAGGCATGGCCCAAAGTCTGAAGGCTCAGCATATTCTGCAAGAGGCATACAATGACATGCAGCCTCTTGCTCTGCTGTTGAAGATTCAGGATTCATCTTTTGCCTCCTCCATCTCTTCTAGTTTGCAGCATGAATGTGTGAAAATGAAAACATCTTTATTGGTTGGCTGAAACTACTTTTAAAGCCTCCAAGAAAAAAAAAAAATAGGTCAGACGACACAGATTCCCTCTCATTGTCACAAGTGGCAAGAGGAAAACTTACGGTTTCACATAAATTTCCTTTCATACTCTCACATTTGTACACACAGACCTGTACACTTTCCTGCATTTGAAAAAATAACTAAAATCAGATCCCAGCTGTATTGGGCATACACAGTATTACATACAGTAGGAAATTATCAACTCAATATGATTAAGTATAATATACAACCAGGTGCAATATATACACTGCCTCCTTACCTTCCTGAAGGCTAGGATGTATTACTTGCTTATGCCTCAAGGTCTTCAGTTCTTCCATCAATTCCTTTTCCAGTACTTCTATTCTTGCTTGACAATCTACTCAAAAAAAAAGAGAACATACAGAAAACATCTACCATGCAAAAAAAAAGACTTAAATGATTAATTTTACAGTGTCTTTACAAATTTCCTTATTGCAGGGAACAGTTACTTACCAAAAAAACCCAAAAACACCACAACACACAACCAACCAATCCACACACAAACCAAAAAAGCACCATACCTGGATCATTTGTAGTCAACAAGGGAGCCTGAAGATTCTGCGACTCTTCTCCTCCAGATCTATCAACAGTGTGAATGTCAAGAGCTTCCTACACACATAGAGAGTCTTGAATAAGATATCTTAAAACACAAACTTAAATGCAAACTAGGCCATATCAACTGAAATATTCAAAACATGAGATTGTTTAACAAACAAGCATGCATTCTTTTATACAGATCTCTAGATCCCACTATTTTTCCCCAAGTTGCTAAGTAAGAAAATGTTATGATTAACATAGGGAAAAGATAACAAGACATTTGGAAAGAGGCCATAAATCTCAAAACTCTGTTTCAGCTTATAAATTCAAAGGGTTTAAAAGTAAGATATTAGAAAAGGTTTCTTATTCTACTCAAACAAGTTAAGTTTTACCTTTGATGCAAAGGACACAAAGAGGACTCCATCAACATCTTCAAGGTCTGGCTTAACATCTGGAAGAATATTCCCAGGCCCCAGAGAGGTATTCTTGATTACAGTTTTCCCTATACCTTTAGGCGGTCGACCAGCTTTGGAAATTTTCAGTTTCCGTGGCCTTCCTCTCTTAGTCGTAACTGACGATAGGGTGTTTTGATTGCTACCAGAGCCTTTCAGGGATAGAGGATTCTTCAGTATTCCAGGCCTTCTTCTTCCACAGATCTCTTTAGCTGAAAAGTGACAACTTACTGATCCCCTGAGATTAAAATTAGGTGATTTAGATAGAGCCCACTGGGCCTCTCTGATTGAAGAGTATTTCTGTGACATTTTGCTCCCAGCAGATGTTTTTTTCATAACTAACTCCTCAGTTACAGTGGTTGCACCTGAGCAAGAGCCTTTGTGATTTTCAAAACACACAGGCAAGGAATCCAGTATTGCACTCAAAGATTTATCCTTCTTGCAAGAGGAGAGCATGGTCTGCGGCAGCTCAGATATCTTCACTGTGCTCTTTGTGACTGCACAAGGTTCCAAATAGACCACAGGCATCTTCCCACTATCCAGTTTTAACATTTTTGCTTTGGCAACACCTGCAGGACTGGTTAGCACACGCTTCCTAGACCTGAATTCTCCATCAATTCCATCTGTTTCACCGCGTCTCATCAGGTGTTTCTGTAGGATGGGATCATCATCATCACCATTGGAATACTCATCAGTTTCTTCATCTGTGTCTTCCTGTTTCACACTTATTCCTTGTGTGCAAATACTTGACTCGTAGTCATAGTCATCTACTGGTTCCTCTTTAATGACTACGTTAAAGTGTCCATTTGGGTCCAATGGGGATGCCACATGGGAACTGCTTTCATAACTGCTAGCAATGGGACTGGGGTGGGAAGGAGGGGACAAAACCAGAACAAGACCTTTATCAAAGCTCTTCCTTTACCGATAATTCTATCACATCCCATAATCCTTGGATACGTATTATAAAAAAAACTTTCAAAAAGCTCTAAGACATGAGTCTGCTAAATAAGCTGTCAATTACAAGCTTACGTTTGTAGAAGCAAGCACTAAAAAAAAAAAAAAAAAAAAAAGCCATCATTAAAAACAATTCAACTTCTTATCTGAAGGCTGCAGCAAAATTTCCTTCCCTTGTAGTGTCAGCGTGACATTTGCACTTTTTCCTATTTGGGACTCAGCATGAACTCATGCTAAGCTATCCTGTTTTAAATGCTCAGAAGTGGCTTTAGTTTGCTGTGTATCTCATTATCCCACCTTACTAAAGCCATTGTGCTTGCAAATAAGAAGCCAAGTGAATGCCTAATGCACTTCAATTTTCATAACAACCAAAATTTTAGTTAATTCATCCTGAACCCACATACAGACAATTCCTAAATTCAACTGGTTTTCTAATGCTTACAGAATGTTAATATCCTATTGAATTATGCTCCACTAAATCTGAGTATTATCCTAACCAGAATTTGACATATCTTGCATTAGATACTGAAGACTAACAGTGCAGACAGTTACACTCCAATGATAGGCTTCTTTGAGGGACAGACACATCAGTCAAAAAATTGCAGTCAGCAGTTTTGTTAAGCATATCAGAAGCTGGCTCCTCATTGTATGAGGAAACAGCTGAGATGTGAAACCAGAAACTCATATCCACAATGAATCTCAGAAAATAATGGTCAGAACTTATTTACCAAACGTATCAGATAGTATTCCAATATTCTCTTTACATGTATGATACTATAAAGTAATTTTAATTATGTTAACTATTATTCAAATTGTTAACCTTATGTTACTAAATATTCGTTAATGGAAACAATTTCAAATATAACAATTTTAATAACAATATATTACATATAAAGAGAATATGTCTTTATATATTGTGCATATATGCATGTACGTGTCTGTATTATTATCCACCCTCCCCACACCTTTAAAGAATTACTGTGCTCAGTTGAACCTCCAGCTGGGCCTGAGGGAGGGGAAGACATGGAGGAAGAGTCTGCTTCCACCTCCCACATGCAGACTGAGGACATGACATACGTAACGGAGAAAAGCTGGGACACACAAGAGTCATAACATGGAGTTGGGACTCTCCACCTCATGAAGACAGGCTGCAGTGTTCAAACAGGGAGCAGGCAGTCAAGATAGATTCTGTCTTGTTCTTAGCAATTTTATACATAAACTTATAAATCTATCTAGAAGACATGCTGCAATTCAGAAGGACACTAAGTAACCAGAATTAAGCTTGAAGCAAAACTCGCCTTGTGAGGGAATAACAGGCAGCAGGCGAGTGGCATACCAGTCCTGCTTTGTCTACTGTCTTCTCCAGCCAATGAGTTTCCTATTAGAAAGTTTTTAGCTTTGATTAAATTGAAAATGTCTAATGAAAGATTAAAAAGCCTTCCTTCTTCAGGGAGTTTACTGTGAAAGAAACTTTAAGACATTCCACTTATACGTTATGGGCCACTCAAAATCCTGTCACATTACAGCTAGAGGTTGATTTAGTAGATCTACAAATAAAGTGAATGCTATTAAAATGATCTGAGTCATCTGCTCCTCAATCTTAAAATTCTCTAAAATAAAGAGACAAAAAACCCTAATAAATTTGCTGGCCAGGAATAAACATCTCATCTGAGTTCTGCTGTTTCCAGTTGAAAGCCCAGTAAAGCCTAGACTTCTCTAGCCCTTCTCCTTTATTGCAAGATGTACACTTAAGCTAAGGGTTAGCTTTCTATTGGGGATCTGGACACTGTGCAAAACAGACAAGCCCTGCTGTAAAAATTAAACTTCTAGACCCAAATGTGATTTTACTCTGCCTATTGCAACCACAAGCCAGATGGTGACAAGAGTGAGGTATCACCCATCTACGTGCACATATGAAAAGATCAAGTATTTGCACAAAATGCTGAGCAGCATTTTTCTAGATTCTTAAATTCAGATGCAATTACTGACTTTTCAAACAAAAAAGTTGAGTTTTAGCACTGAATTAATTTAATTTGGCCATCAGTTTGCAAAGTTATGTGCATCATAAGCAGTCACAGAAACTTCCCTTCCTGTATTCTATGGGAAGATGAATAATTTAAGTTTGTCCTCTCAAAATCCTCATCTTAATCTGAGATCAGGTAAAAATGATGAAATAATGTCTTAACTAGCTCTTTCTTCGCCTGATATGGAACAATGCTCATATTTAAGCAAATTTCTTTATGCCCCCAAGTAATGTATTTGGTACCCTCACATTAAAACAGTAAAAGCAGAGAAATAAATTTTCTTGTATTTTGACAAGTTAAGAAACATTTATCTGTTCATTTATTTATTTATATTAAAATACATATGTGTGTGTGTAACAAAAAACAGACCCAAAACTGATTTACTTTGGAATTAATCTAGCAATCTGTGGCTGAGGTTTGAAGGATGATCACTTGCCTTCCTCTTCCAAAAGACAAACAAGGAGGGAAGTAAACTGTCAGACTAAACACAAAACAACTAAATTAGAAAAACAAGACTATTGGAGCATTAAAAAAAATCCCACAGCATTTTTATTTTTGAAGCGGGAAATTCAAAAGACCTTGGAAGGAAGAAAGGGTACCTTAGCCTGTAAGACTAAGCGTCAGTAAAGTTTGTTTGTGGTTCTCTCCATGTCCCCAACATGAGTGGTTCCAGACATAAGCATTCCTATAGAAGTATCCACAACTCAAATGAAACATTTATATTCTTTACAATACACCTGATGAAACTAAACATACTACCAGGCCACAGAAAAGGGGGTGGGGGTGGAGAATTAATTCCACCTTGTATAAAGAAAACAGTCCTTTATTTCCAAAGTGTGCTAATAACTAAAGATTAGAATTATTCTCAGGTATACACAACCTTCTACATAGTTCCATTCTCAATAATGGCAGAAAAAGTGAGCACTGGTGGGAAATATCATGCACTACAGCACTAGGAAGCCCACTTCCTCTGGAGAGCATTATCTGAGAGGCAGCAGTTCCCAACTTCTTACTCTCACACAAACTCAAATTCAGCAGAAATCACTACCCTGCATAAAAAGCAAGATAGTGCCTATCAACTACTAGTAATAGCTTGCCTATGACCAAAAAAACCCAAAAAAGCCTAGTCTTCATTAGTACATAAATATTAATGTGTCTAGTTTGATAAACAACAATGCCACTTGCTCAACACTGTCCCTGAAAGGCTGATTTAGGAACAGATCTCAACTGCGTGGCATGAAAACATTGTCAATAGATCTGAAGGAAAAGGGAGACCTAATGTTCTGAGAAACTCAAGAACATAAAAAGACAGTTCTGCCATCTCTTGGATGAGATCAATTTTTCTCTTTCCAAGTACAGAATCTGACTTTTTCACGTAGATTACAAAAACATAGAACAAAAAGCTAGACAATACCTGAGGGTAGTTCTAGGACTGTGGTAGCATTTATTCATCAAATGATAGATGCTTCCTAGCCCAGAACAAAGGAAAACCTTTTACAATGTTTCTTTGTCTGTGCAACTTATAGCACATTTCAGTGATAAACTATCTTTGAGGTGAAACCAGGGAAGACATCCAACATGCTCTGGACCAAAAGAAATTAAGTCTGCCAATTTGCATCATCTGTTCTTAAGGAAAGTCCCTGAGTCCTTAAAACAATAGGGTTTATTCCTTGAGAAAGAAGGGAACAAAAAACCCCAAGCTGTCTAGTTCAAACAGTTCTCCAAATAGTAATAATACTCCTTCAGGCCAAAAAAATGATCAAAATTTTAACTTTTTCAACTCAGCTGACCCCAAAGAGGAAAACAAACAAACAAACAGAACTTCGAAGACAAAATAAATCTTTCAGTAATTATTTTTAGAGTTTTACTGTTTTGCTTCCAATATGCAAAATTATCTAAACACTTCTCCATGCTGTATTCTTAGCAACTACAGAAAGCCCATCCTCTCTGAATTCAGTGTACTTTTATCCAAATTCAGTGTACTTTTAATCTCCAAGATGTGTTTCTCTAGAATTTACAACATTTTTGGACAATATAAGAAGTCTAGAAGACATTCTTCTTGCTAATACACTAACACTGGAAAATACTGCAAAAGAAAGGTTAGGACACTCTAGATACCAAAGCAATTCTAGTAGTCTTAAGAATTTTTACAACTAAACTCAAAAGAATGGAGAACTTTGTAATTTGAAGTTTTTCATTTACTCGAAAGGCAAGGAGATGCTTTCTACAAGGGCAGGGGGGGAAAATCAATCAAACCTCTGTCCTCTCTAAAACACACCTAAACAGGACAGTAATACTGCCTTTGAAACACACCGTATACTTATGTCATAAGTAGACCTTTGCTCCTTCTAAGAACTGACCTCTAGTTACACCATTAACATCATCCTGATACCCTGCAGTTAAATAATTTCTTGGTGCACTGATCTACATAAGGCTGCTTTTGTTACTAAATCTTTGGCAGATTAAGTCTGATATTCAGACAGACATGAAGAAACATGACAGGAGAGAATTTTTTTTTTTTTTAATCACTTGTTCAGGTTTGAAGTATTTCTAGCATCTCTTGACACAGATTAACTATTCACTTAATCTGCTCTACTCTATTGCTTAGATTTTAGAAACTAAGTGAAAGTGCAGCAAAATCAGTTCTGCCAGGCTTGCTTTACCAACAGGAACACTTCCTGGTTAGCAGGTTCCATACTATGGGTAGGCTCTCAATATACACTAGATTGCTTTACTACTGTTTCTATGCTACGAATAGAATGTTTCAAAAAGTCAATACTGTCTAAGTACATAGACGTAAAATTATCACAGAGTAAACTAAGGTCCGAACGGTGTAACTGTTACACCAAAGTCCTTTCCTAGGTGCAGATTCTCTTACCTCACAGCAAACATGAGGCAACTGACTACCAACAGGTAGGCTACCTCACACTACTTTGTGGAATAAAAGAATTCACACAAACAGTTATTAACCAAATAGTGGCGTGCTGCCAGTTACAACCGCCTCGTAGCAAGCCCTACACGTACCCAACCTAAATACCCATGCACACACCACACATCCTCACCCAATCACGAATGAAAATTGAAGATACAGAGACAGCATGTCGCTGTGGAAAGCGACTCTAAAATGAAAGGCAATGTTTTAATGACTGCAACGTGCTTTGTTTAAAACTTCGAAAAATTAAATTTAGTCTTCTAAAATGCTAAGAAGGTTAAGAGAAATCCCTCAACACTTCTTTACAAAGGGAGTTAAAGCAACTTAGGAAAAAATACTGAACTCTCACACTTTTCAGACACATTAGAAAGTCCAGGCTGGTACATGACTGTTTAAGCAAAGAAAAGCTTTTTAATACTACTGAGTGTTCTGCCATTTCAGGTCAGGCAAACTTTAGGTGTAAATCTGTATAGTGAGCATCCTATTCTTTAACGTTTCACCAAATAACCCACTAAACTAGTATTTGTGCTAAAAAAAGAATGTTAACCCACCTTTCAGAGACTTCTTGTTTCAGCTTTGGCATATCACCTGAAGACAGGTCAGTATCAAGGAAACCCAGGAAGTCCCTTTCTGCATGAAAGGGCTCTTTTTCCAGATCAATGTCTGATGGGTTTTGACCAATAAATGAAGCATCTAAACTTCTCTGGTGCAAATCTAATGCATCAACTTCAGCAGGGCGAGCGCGAATGCTAGCAGCGCTAAAAACATCACTTCCTTCCAAGTCTAAGTTACTGTTTTGTTTCACATCACGCTGAGGTCGACTATTCAACCCGTCATCTCTGAACCCTTTAGCAAAAGGATTGTAATCTATTTTCAGCTGGGTAATCTGGATGTTCTGGTAGGCTGTAACTGCAAAGAATTCTGTCTGTGGAAAGGTAAACGTATGGACATCAGGGCCGTTGAGCTGAATGACTTCTGTGGCTTTGTCTGCAGGCACCAAGTGCAGTCGTGGCAGATAACGGTGCATAGAATGCAAGATTATATGACCTTCCTGGTCCAGGGTGTTGTTGGTAAGTTTGAGTTTGTAGAAAGATACCGGCTGGTGCATCCAATACTGGCCAGTGGAAGGGGATTCTGGATGAATAAACACTCGCCCGAGAACATGCGGTTCTGCCTTTCCACTGGGCTCCCACCAACGGCCATTCCATTTGTATCGGTGATTGTCCACAGGGGATATGTCCATGACTAGGATGTACTTCTGACTGGCATCCAGACCTGTAATCCAGTATCGGCAGTAGGGGAACATGCGCCTCCCCTGCTTCGTCAGAATCATCTCTGTGTTGCGATGGTAGAATTCATTCCACATACTGTTGTTATCTAGGGTGACAGTAATGCCCCCCGAGACACAGTCAGCTGGGAGGCAGGTCTTGACTTTGGATTTTATCGGCGTTAATACACTGCTGGCGAGAGCACAAGCATCACGGTTTGCTACTAAGATTCCTTGGTCAGCTTTACCATTTCCCTGCTGTTGTTTCAAGATGACAAAAAAAGCAGGTGCCGCACCAGACACAGTCCCACCATCCCGACTACCCAAAACAATCTGCTGTTTCTCCATGATGAGCACTCTTATAAGCCCTCAAATCAAATGTAAATTCTATGCAGTTCCAATAGTCTTCTATGTGTGTTCACCATTCTGGAAAAAAGGAAAACCCAGTTAAAATTATTCAAATACAGTCTAAGAAAGTAATTAAGTCTCGTGAGAAATCATTTTTGCAACAGTTCCCCACATTAAAAACTTAAAAGATAATCAGTATTATAAAACTGAACACAATTAGGATCTATCAAATCAAGGTTGCCTGTGTATATACAATTTAGGTCTTATAGACATGGGGGCTAAGACCTTTAAACTGCATCTTCATATAGTGCTTTGCCACAAGAGGACTTCCTGCTTTGCTTGATATTTCAAAGTGCTCTTTCTTCTTATATTGCCTCAACTCTTCAGATCATTTGTTTAACACACAGCATTTGGCAAAACCTGCAGAAGTTTTCAGAAGAGCAAATGGCACATCTCTGACACAAAGGCAGAAGTCATTTGCCCTTGCCAGGAAAACAAAGGTTCACAGAGATCCAAAAATTCTTGAAAATTAAAAGGAGGGGACATGACACCAAACAATCAAACAAACAAATAAACAAAACAAAACACAAAAAACCACTACAAAACAAACTACCACCAAAAAAAACCCCAGAACTTAAAAACATCTCCCCCATATTTCTTTACTGAAGAAGACTTAAGTTTGTGTGGTTGGGGTTCCTTTGCTCTCTCCCCACCCCAAGCCCAAGAACTTCTAAACATGTGTCCAAGGCAGAGACAAAGAACAGAACAAAAACCAGTTCAAACAGGTAAGCTGGGCGGAGGGCGGAATTCAACAAACTAACCCCCACAAAGACCATGAAGCTAAGATTAAATGGGTGAATGTGAAGCGCCAGGCAACCTTAGCTACCTCACTTCTGAGTCATTGAAATAATGTGAATAAGAAAACATTTATATTATTATGATTAGCCTAATCACCATTCAGGGAACTAAAAAAAAAAAAGTTATCTTTATCTAGATATACGCAATTCCACTTTTGTGTGTCTAGCTCACAGGTTAAGTATTATGTCAACACTCTAACAAAACATCATAAACAACTTCATTTTTCAAACAGCCTGTATGTTTCTCAATGTGAAAATTTAAAGTAAGCACTCATGGTAACTCTGAAGAATGTCATTCCCACATTCGTATGTTTGTATTTTGATCGTTATTACATATGAAATACAACACTGACAAAAAATGATTGATTCTTCTATCAAGTCTAGTTTGTGAGAACCAGAGTCAAGAGTACATCACCATCACAAGGAATTAGCTGCTTGAAAGCAATTATACTTCTTGCCAGAGAATTAACTCAAATTCACAAGTTTTAAGTGAACTGGGTATTCAATAAGACACATTTACTTTGTTAGGACTGGGGCACTGTAGGAGGAAACACTCCTCTGTGCAAACCAACGACCTCAAAGTTCAGGAGGCAGGCAATTTATCCTCCCATCACAAGTGTTCTTGACACCAAGGAAATACGCAATCTACTTCCACCTTTTAAGCTTTGCACTTTAATAATTCATGTAAAGTTAAATTGGAGGAAAAAAACCAAACCAAAACCAAAACAAAAACCAAACAAACCAAAACAAACCAACAAACAAACAAAAAAAAAACGGGTTTTGTGACCTGTGAAGTTACAAGATCTGGTTTTCAGTTTTACTTTGAGGAGGAAACACTTCCCCATAAACACACCTGCAACCACCCACAGACCCAGGACTACTTAATAGTCTAGAACACAAATTGGATTAGCTGTTCAAAATCAGCTTCATATTTTCTATTTTAAGAATATAGACCTGCATTTTCAATAGAGCACATCTTAAGACCCAGCAACACAAAAAGCTATCCCCCCAAAAAAGCTTTGTCACATTCCTCTGTAAAGACAAACCAGAAATATACATCTCTCTTGATAATCAGATATGTGGAACAGGGAGAAAAAAATCACGTCCTAAGTTGTATGCGATTTCCCACCAATTTGCCCTCTCTAGATACACATACACCATGTTTATATGTATATTGAACATACAATAATAAAGTGAGTTCACATTAATGTTGTGTAACTTTAAATTTACTTGAGGTAGAGCTTACACTTGCCAGAAATATATTCAAAGAAACCCTCAACAATGCATTCAGCAGCTATTCTATGCATTCGAAGAGCTACTGAGTCTCCCAGCATTTAAAGTTCTTACATTGCACTGCTGTACTTATTTCTACCATAAGCACCACTTACAGTATCAAGTCGAAGATGTACGTGGTTATAATGTTATTATGGGCAATTACAGTAGCCAAAAGCTACATTATTTCAGTATTAACACGGTCTATTACAAGAACAATTTCACATATTTTATTACACATGGTCATACGTGCTAGCCTATTTTATTACAGCATGCAGATTCTAATCCGGTACTTCAAGGAAAACGTGTGTATTTGCAGAAGGTGAAGTTCTAATCAGCTTCAGCTACTTCACTTCTCTATCCATATATAGCCCTTCTATTTGAGAAGCAACATTTAACTAGACAGCAATGGCCAAAAATGTGCTAAAAGCAGTAAGGTAGTCAGACGTAAAAAACAAAACCAAAACCCCCCACAAAAGAGCACCCCCCGCAACCAACACAAAACAAAACCTCAACACCCCACCCTGCGACCAGCCCGCGATTTATGCACCCGATTACGCCGTGCCCTCAGGCAGAGTCTGCACGGGCTTCCGCAGGGCAAGCGCCGTTAGGCACGG
>KL266766.1:4516-20237 GCA_000699545.1 Podiceps cristatus
GTCCCGGCTGTGTCCCCTCCCAGCTCCTCCTGCCCCCCAGCCTCCTCGCTGCTGGGGTGGAGTGAGAAGCAGGAAAGGCCTTGGCTCCGTGTGAGCCCTGCCCAGCAGCAACGAAAACATCCCTGTGTTATCAACGCTGTTTCCAGCACAAATCTGAAGCAGAGCCCCATACCAGCTACTGTGAAGAAAATTAACTCCATCCCAGCCAAAACCAGCACAGTTTTCCTCTTCCCAACAAGTTTTTCATTTCTAGCCCTCAAGTTCTAACCAAAAAGGTAATTTTTCAGTCTTCAGAGAATGGGTTTGACACATAGAATTTAGTGCCCCATAATTATGCCTTTAAGGTCAGAAAGCTGAAATGTACTAAAAAAAAAGATAATAAAAAAGAAATCTGGGCTTGAAATAACAGCTGGTGCAGTTGCTGAGACAAAATATATATATATAAAAGGCTTTTTATCTTCTAAACACTCAAATAATTTTGTCCAACTGCAGTAAGGACTGAAACTTTTTTCATCTCATTTTGAGCACACCTTTAAAACAAACCACAACAATGCATAAAGCTTCCCGCATCCACTTCCTGGTATGAACCATTTTAATTCTTTGAAATAAATATGTTTCGGGTTATTTTTGTAAAGGTAATGTTTAATATCTGTCCCCCAGCGTGTAAATGTGTAGAATACACCAAAGATTTAACATCTGCTACACATAATCTTACAGAGGATCTCAAGTTCTCTATTTTAGGATTATGAGGATATTGTACAGGTGGTCAAATTATTAAAATATGGTTTAAATTCAACACTCATGCATTTTCATAACATGTATTGGATTTTAAAGCCTGGAAGCCACATGTCAACACTAGAAAACACAAGGCTGGCTTGCTGGAAGTTCAAACATTAAAGGCTACTTTCAAAACATTACAGACTTGCTATGCAGCATGACAGCTGTGGCAGCAGGCTGCTCTGCAGAAACACGTGGCAGCAACCCCTAGGTAGAGGTGACGTGAAGAGTTAAGACAGGCTACTTTCCTTTCGGACAAGTGACTGTTTCTATGAGCGTTACAGCATTACGTTCTCTGTCTCATACTAAGTCAAGACCTTTACCAACTAATCTTAATTTTCATGTCTGACTTGAAGTCATGCTGCAAGTGGAACGCAGAATGAGAACTGAGACATACAAACAACTGCTTTTGATCCTGTTTCTTTTTTTCATAAAGTACTGTAAAAGCCAAATGAGGCAAAGCTAAATAAATGTGATATTAAAGAGCCCTATTAACTCTTACTACAACTCAGTATTTATTCCTATTTTGAGTGACTTGCTTCTTAATGAATGAACGGGAAGCTCTTGCCTGACGCACCGACGTGGTGCAGAGCCCTGGGAACGCGGCTGGGGAGTTCGGGTCCTGGCTGGAAGGAAGTACATGATTCACACCAGCGTGTGCAACATGGAAACCACTTCTGCAGCCTGTGGTTTTACTGGGCTGCTCTGAAGACCACAGAAAGTGGTTTTTAGCGCAGGAACTTTCACGCCTTCTTTGGGGAAAGCACTAGCTATACAAGTGTGAGAGAAAAGAATTGCCTTACTGGATTCCCTCTATCTCGTGGTGTAGAAGGGGATGCTGTTACCTCGAGAAGCACCCTACAGCACCACCCGAGCCCCTTAGGTCTGAGATCTCAGCTAGTGCGTCTGCCGTTTTACTTCCTAAGAGCTGGCGCGTGTCTTTGTGCTTCCAGGCGAACCCTGCGAAGGCACGATCCACGGTCAGGAAAGGGAACAGCACATGTGCGAAGGGAGCTGGGATGATACTCAGTGAAGGGGACCCTCATGCTGTGAGCCCATCTGCTGTGCACCATCCTGTTCATAAATATTTTATTTTCCAACACATATAATTTTGAGCACATTCAGGGTAACCACATCAAGTACAGGACTCTTACTGCTTGAAGTAGAATAACGTCAGACACAGCTGAGCCTGAATCAGAACAGAGTCAAAAGCTGTCCCAGAACTGAGCCAATACAAAATTTGATCTCCAGCACTGACTTGCAGAAATATTTTCATCCATATTTTTTTTTCAAGACAATTAATTAAAAAATTTAGTGAAAAACAAATTTACACAAGCCTTAGAAAGCAGCATTGCCCCAAATGAGCCCCACAGAACAAACCACCCTCCAGTTTTGATTATCTGACCTCTCAGTCACCTCCATATTGGGACACTCAGAAAAGCAGGGAATGGGATGATTGCCCAGCAGGACAGCAAACAGCATTTGCAGCTTGAGCCAACAAAACATTCAGCGAGAATTACGCTAGACAAACCTGCACTGTCCAGAATCTCTTTACTTGCCATATAGGGTGTCAGCTGGGAACTGTTGGGGTGCATACTCGGTTTTAACTCATGAGATCTCTGCAACAAGCCTCGTAGGAAATGAAGTTCATGTTCATAAAGATAGAAAACGTACTTACCACAACAGCTGGGTGTAAGTCTATTGATTAAAAACTCCACAGATTGACTAATCTCGTTAAAAAAAAAACCCTACTAAATTTCAATAGTTGTTAAAAGTAAATATTCCTCACGTGCACTCTCACACAGCTCAGAGAGAAGTGGAAGAACATAGAAAAGTATAAGGGCAGGTGCTGAATCTCCTTTTCTGCTGAATCCACTATTGCAGAGCATCTCCTCGCACATGGCATCACAAAGTTCTCTCAAACGTGCTTGCTTCCTGACACTTTGAAGAAGAAACAACTTGAGGAAGCTCTGTTGGGGACTCTTAATTCTGGTTTCAGGTTTTGCACCAGCACTTTCTAAGTAACGAACAAAAGAACTGCTTGTTTCTGACAGCATCCACAACATTTCTTGCAAGTGTCTTCCAGGGTTTAAGGGCTGAAATAGCCAGGCACAGTAATTTTGTACTTGCTAACTGTGCTTATTCTGCACATAAAAATATCTTTTTCGAGCCACTTTGGGAGCGAGTTAAGCAGAGCAGCACAAAGGCATTCCTTGTGACCTGTGAGAATGTTACTCAGGCCAGCAGGAAATAGCTAACCCACCTTACAACCTACTTTTATTTCACAACTGCAGTCTCAAACTGTAATTTTATGGGGTGGTCAGTGCTAAGGTGTTCTCTACCGTGCTCTTACCTTTCCACACTGCCTGCCTCTGTTCTCATACAACCTTCCAGCTACAACCTTTCTACCCACAGGTTTGGTCTTGCTTCGTTTGTTTTTAAGTGAGGCTGTACGTTCACCATTCATCTGTTCAGCAATCAAAACTGCTGTATTTAGTGATCATGGCTCTATTAGGTCCACTCCCCCTTTTGAAGCAGCAGATCAGCTTTGAAGTCTATAGAGCCGATGGAAAAAAAGTCAGCTTTCATTTCATGACAAGGGATCCAAGTCCAAATCAGACTTAACAGAAGAATTCAAGGATCAATCCTGAACATAAGAAATATAGTGGGTTTAGTGTATGAAAGCATGCTGTAATCCTCTGTTAAAACACAAGAGAAGAACCCAGGGTCTTTTCAGTAAATGCTTCTGTTAAGAAACTGCCCTTTGAAGGTGCATCACCATTCTTAGAAAACACTGTGTACTTTAAAGCAATTACCCAGGCAAGTACATCACACCCCATACAAAGAACATTTAAACAGTTGGTTATACAGTTACTTGAAAGTAAAATACTTGAGACTATAGCCTGCTATTCAACCTTTAACTTTCTTCCACATACATACTGTTTGGGGTCTGTGGTGTTCTTCCCTCACTGAAGACATCACAGGATACCTTGCTATCCAAGCAAAACAAATGCTCTGCATTTTTTATCCCTGCAAGTTAATGGTTTCCTACAGTGTTTATTACATGGAATTCTCAAGTACTTCTGCTCATCAACTACTCTAGGATATCTATCAACACATCTCAGTGTTTCCTATAAAGTAAGCAAGTCTTACCTCAAAGCTCTCACTCGGCTAGATAGAGGTGACCATTAATGTTATGTGCAGCAGCTATCAAAACTTTTAGTCTAAAATACTTGAAGGGGAAAAAATAGATCTGATTGCACTGAAAAAAAAAATAATTTCTATCTCATACTTTCATTTCATTCTTAGCTCATTTAGATTTTTCAATGTTTTAGACACAAACCAGAACATTTAAAAAAATCAGAAAGACCATCTGAGGCTGAACAAAAAGCTTGCCTTTTTAAAAAATCTTTTCATTACCTGCAACATTTCAAACATTTTCAAGTTTCACTACAATAATTCTATTTCTACTTTCAGCATCCTGAACCAGCTTTGTTCTTACAACTCATCTTGTGAGCGTCCAACACATCAAGTCAGGTTCCAGGTACCTCAGCTTGTCCACCCACAAAATACACAGATACCAGCTGCATGTCGAATCGTCATTTACAGGGCTTGCCTCGCGTCACCGAAGAAACCCTTGCCTGAAGTTGAGGCAGAAGCAAATTCCTCCTTTGTAGGCCATTGGAGTACTCACTTGCCTCAGTTGTCACACTCTCCAACACGGAGGAGAAATGAAACCAGCAATCTCATCCTGAGCTTCCTCCCCTCCACGCTGTCGTAGCTGAGCACTGCCCTTCAGCAGGGTAGTTTTATCTGGGAAAAAAAAACACCCAATGTTGTAATTAAAGATGCAAATTGTCTTCAGGCATTGGGTGGGGAGCGAAGTCAAGTTTGCAGGGCAAACTTCCAGGATTTGCCTGAATTTTTCCTTCTTGACTTGCCAAATGTTTTAATACAGTTTTTGGCATAGAAATTGTAAAATTACATGTCGTAAGTGAGGTTCTGCCTCTGAGGCCTTGGCAACAAAGCGGTTTGCAGGGTGGAGCCCAAGATACTTGCTGCCAGTATGAGAAGGCTGGAGTCCAGAGCCATGCAGTAAGGTGAGGAGACCTTCACATGGGAAGGGGGACGAGTTAGGCATCACGTGCTGGCCTCGAGGATGGATTGACAAAAGAATGAAGCTTTTTTCTACCTCATCTCTGTTGTGCAGTGGGAACATGGCTACATGAACAAGGTTCAGGGAGCACGTTACTGGATAGGAGGCAGTCGCTGAAAGCAGCCTTGGGGTATGAGCTCCAACATCCCCTGCTTTCGTGCCACAAGAGGCTTTGGCTCCAACAGGAACATTCGTGCTTCTGTGCACAGTACCGGTGTTTCTGCTGATGGCACACAGGAAGAAATCATGCAAGAACAGCTACATTGTATCAAATCCAGAAGGAACACAATGGGATAGTGAAGTGCTCAGGAAGCAGAGCAGGGCGTAATGTTTTCATGCTGGATTTTCAAGAGACTGAAAGAATTTTATTACTGGAGAGTCACTGCACTCTATGTGACCACAACAACCACAGGGAAAATGAAAGCGGAATAGCAGCAATATTGCTGTTTTGGGCATTCAAATGTGAAGGTTTTGTTAACAAATTCAAATAAAACCCAGATTTCCTGTCTTGGACGTTACCTTCTAATTATGTACAGTCCTGTACACATACACCTGTGACCCGACTGCACAGACACCAACATGTTATAAGCCAAAAGCTAAAGAGCCTCATTAAAGAGCACTGTGATTCCAGGACTCAAGGATTAGGTCAGGCACATCACCTTTGAGTCAGAGCCTTCGAGGAAAGAGAAAACACATCTGCCTACCAAATATATTCTCCAGCATGATAAAACAGATCAGACTTGAGAAGAGGCTGTGTCCTTGATTTGGAAGGCAACATCCTTCAGTGAAAGACAGCTCTGTTACCTGAAAAGGAAAAAAAAAAAAAATGGGTAGCAAGTGGCTTATATGGTTTGAAAACTGAAAAAAAACCTCTTCTAGTCTAAGTTTCCTCTATCTGGTGGCATTATTTGCATTTAGCCCAATACCTTAAAGAAACAAGTCTTATACAATCCCATTTCAGACATGCAAGCACGAAGACACTTTTTCCCCCCGAATTTTTGAAGCCATCTGCTACATTCGACAGAGTCTGAATTTTATATGCTCCTACAAGTGTTATAAAACCCAGCAGCTGTTAGAAACAAAGAAAACCTTATTGCAGGCTCTTATGAGATACTGGAGAGCACAGAAGAAAAAAAACACCAAACCAAAAAAAAAGAAACCCAAACAAAAAACACCACCGAAAAAAACCCCTACACCTTAGCACTGTTCAAATATGAAAAAATCTTCAGCCAACGCTCTCATCTTATGAGATACTCGGGCATCATTACTTCTGATGCTTCCAAGAAATATTTAAGGGGGGAGTATGAGCTACTTCATACATCAAATTATAGAAAAAGACAGAAGGAAATTTAAATCAAAATACCTTCTTTCATTGCCCTATAGTACTTTGTACTGGAAAAGGTTGCCATTTTGAATTCGTACAGCATAGTCCAGCTGACCCTGATGAGGTCAGTCAGTCTTACTGACTATACGGTGTGCATATGCCCTGACCCCTATAGCTTCACACCACAGAGAACACCTACTACTGCCCAAAGCTTGCCCTCACCTGTAACGGGGATCACAGAAATACACCTGGATACACAGGGTGAAACCACTAGCTCGACAGCACCCAACAGAAAAAGCACCACATCCTACGCAAACATTTCCAGCCCTGGAGAGCTATCACACCCTTTGAAGCAGGAATAATTCGCCTTCTGAGTATTCTGCCAATACACCACTTTCATTCAGGGTGTTTAAGAGTATCCTCACACCTCAGCATAGACCCAGGTAGTAAAAACTGAATTATACTTCAATGCATAACTGTTTTGAAACACTGCAAACTGCATGGTGACAAAACAAATACTACAAGTATATTTACAGTTCCTGTAAGAGCCCGCATATTTATTATTACAGATACTTCTTGTTAGGTACTTTATTATGAATCAAACACATTCAGTACGCAAGCAAGAACATGGTGCAGCCAATGTGCACCTCTTTCAGAGCAACAGAATTCTCAGATCACGCATACAAACATGTTTTAACTAAAATGCTGCACAGAAATGGGAAAAAACAAAAAACAAAACAGAAGGAACCATGTCCTGCACTTCACGCTTCAGTTTGTTCCAAAATACAATACCACTTAAAGCAACAGTTGCTTGCTTATCTGTAATTATATCAACAGACATTTAAATCAGTGTCTTAACTGGTACACAACTTGATATCCACATCAAGAATATTCTACTACTGTTGAAGCTGCAATAGTGTGCAGTTAAAAATTTCCCAAACCAGGAGTTGTAGCGGGCCAGCTGAAGCCAGGAGTTACTTGCTTCAGTAGATGTTGACTAAGCTGAAGGGAACCTTTCAAACCTGAAAGGATGACAGTTCTGCTAAAGGAATACACTGTTCAAAAATGTCCACTGCGCATCCAGTGTAAGTCAAAGTTAAACTCGGGAGAGAACTTTGAAGCCCTTACCCTTTTGTTCCAAAAGGATATGCTACATGCAATTTAAAGATTGCCGTGCAGTGACACCACCAGCAGCTTACCTGGTAGCAACAGAAATACTATCTTTAATACCATTTTCTTAAACAAGATGCTAAATTAAACAGAGGATATATGCAAGTCAGAATTGCATGCTAATCCTAGTATTTTAAATACACTGCTGAAATGGTTAGCAACTTTCAGAGAAGTTTTTGAGACACTTAACTTTTACTCTCCTCTGAAAATCACATACTCTGCGTAAGAGACCTTGTACCATTCCTACTGTTGCCAGCAATTCAGAGTTTTAAAGTGGATAGATTAAGTCTGTTTGCCCTGGCAAGTGCAGCTGAAGCAGCTTGCGAGCCTACCACCCTGTTTCACCGGGAGAGGTTCCCACCAGCTGCCAGAGATCTGACAGGAGGGAATGCTCCTGCGCCTCTACGGCACCTGACCGAGGTTGGAAGCGGGAATCGTCAGCACAGGCGAGCTCGCAGCAAGGCACTGCAAAGGGGAGCTGCAGCACCCGAACGCGGGCACGCCTCCCGCCCTGCAGCTCTGCCGGCAGCAGCACCCTCGACGCCTGTGACCATCTCCTCGGTGAATCCAAGTCACAGCCTGTCTGTACAGTTCAAAACAGCTCCACATTCCTGCCTCCTACTAATCTGTAAAGCAAGTTTAAGATTATTTTCCACTAGTAAGTCTTTTAAAGGTACTGACCATACTTTAGTTACTGTATTTTCTATCACCACATATATATAAAAATGTATGTGTACACATCTATAGATATCATTCATACATACACAAAAAATTATGTATGTTTATGTACGTAAAAAGATGCAGAGCATATTTTCTCCCTCACAGACAAATCCTTAAAGAGGATCAAGTATTAGGAAAATTTTTGTGTCTCAAAATAAACTAAAAAATAGATGTTCTCATTAGATATAGCCAGAATTCCCTAACTGCATTTCCTCTTTTACATATAAAAGGTATACACTTAGATAAGACAGTCCCTTCAGGAGAAAAAGAAGTTGCTTTTCATGTTCAAGATAGGTTTCCTAAAATCACTCCAGAAGACAGTCTCCCAAGCAATGCAGAAGCAGAAGACATCTATGTCTTCGTAGCGATGCATACGAAAGTAACAAAAATGAGTGCAGAAGTAAAAATCTACTGGAATTTATTCCACTTTTAAGGAAACAACTACAATTCCAAAATGTCCTTTACAGAAGAAACAGGAGTTTATGAAAGTGCAGTCTGCGTCATAAATGTCCTCTTTAGATATAGATATTATTGTGAGTTTCATGGGTTGTCAGTAACTTCTTCAGAATCTTTGTGCTTTCAGACACATCCTAGAAAAAGGAAGAGATGATCTGCATTAGCTACATCGCTGGTAACAAAACAAACCAAAAAAGCTTCACTGCCCTCTATTCTAATTTTTATTACTGATTATCAGTTTGATTAAAATGTTGACTGTAAGCAAAACTCAGGTCTTCTGAATGAAGGTATCCAGAGACCTGCTAAAGGCTCCACATGAATTTGCAGTTCAAGCACAGAATGGGATTTGTTAGTTTGCATTCCTCCTTGCTTGTGTACGACAGGAAGAGCCTGCATTTTTGCTGTTGTTTTCCTTCAGAGTTTGAACACTTCTGTGCTAGTCTGTTAGATATATTTAGCAGAGCAGTATAAGCTGTAATGAAAACTAACTTGCCATTCCCACATTTAAAGCTGAAATAAATACTTCAGTACACACAAACCCCTTCTGTCATTTAAATGAAAGCTCAACTGGCAAAACTGAGGAGTGTTTTGAACCAACTATACTTCAATTAAAAACGTTTCAGAAAGAAGCAAAACATTCACTTTAGTAGCTACAATGCCATGATTTCAGAGCTGCTTGATTAGCACAAAACTGTTAAGAATCATCTTTAGAAATTTAGTCTTTTAATTCCAGAAAGAAGTTTTAAATCAAAGTAAGTTTCTTAAGAAGCTTTCACATATAGCACAAGACATGTAGATACAGAGCTAGAACACAGCCATCTTGCATATGAACGTAGAATGTTAAAAAAAAAAAATAAAGGTTTTTAAACACAAGATACCTCCCTCCAAAGAAAACTGCAGCTTAAACAATCACAAGAAATTACTCCCTGGTGTGCTAATTAGTATTCCTACACACTACAACAGCCTGAAAAGTCAAAATGAAATTTTGAGGGAAGCTGTAGATTATTTCTAAGAAATTTATAAACAGATGAAGATAGTTACTGCAGGTACTATACCAGACAACATTGTCCTCTACCAATAAAGTCTGTACGTTTCTATACATTATATACAACAGCCTTTTCAGGTAGAATCCTCATAGAGGCGCACGCACCAACAGCAAAATGCAAGAGACAAAAGACAGACCAAAATAGACCAAACCTCCCCTTTATTTTTAAATACAAAATTTTACCTTGACTAAATGCTTTAGGATTTTAGAAGAAAGCAGAGGCTTGAATGCTTCAATTGTAACCGTGTCCAGTTTGATGACATCAGTGTAGCACTGATACAACACTGCAGGAATCTGCCACACTTGACAATAACTCAAAACTAAATACAAGTCAAAAGAAAATGTGTGTTACATTCAGCAGAGAAGGAATCTCAGTTCTGTGTACAAAATCACGTTTGTTCTGGCCAGAACTTCAAAAACATGAAAGTTTATAAATTAACTATTCAGAATCTTGACTGCTAAGCCAGCCATCTCTCATTCCTCAGGTACACAAGAAAATAATCCACCAAAAATTAATAAAATGCAGTTAATATTTCTTCCTGGCAAATACCTTAACTGGAAACTGTATATTATTGGTAAACAAAAATAAAAGCTTCTGTAAAAAACACACAAAAAAAACCCCCACCAAAACCCAAAAAACAACCAAACATAAAAACTCAAAAAGAAAATGCAAACAAGGTAAACTTTTTTCCTAGAAAAATCATCCATTTTTAGCTCCTGACAGACAAGTTTTTCCTCATGATGCTACCAGTAGTTTAGTACTCTATAATGAAGAGCCTCAGGTTTTCAATACATTACATAACAAAACTGAATCTAACTTTTACATGAGGTCTATCAGTAGCACTGTGAGACCTACTTTACCTGTAATATGCAGAAAGGACTCTATGAGCCTTAGTTTGGATGCTCAGATGAAAATAACTTTCATTAAAACATACTTAGTTCATAAATAAAATGCCAAAAAAACCAACATACAATATACTTTGTGGGGCTATACCGAAGAATCTGCTAGTACTTATGTCCTGCACATAATTGGTAAAAGGATTTGTGGGTGGTTTTGAAATTCGTCCCTATTTTACAAGGCAACATGTAAGATGTCAAACTGTTAGGAATTAATTTTCAATAAAGCTAACTTGTTAGCCTGTTCACACAACTGAGTAAAAATTGTAATTGCAATGGGATGCTCTTCAAAGTGAACTTTGCGTTGCCACCAGTAGCCTCGTAAATAATCGGAATTGCAAAATACCAGCAGCAGGAAGATCTCGTGCGATGTTAGGCTGTTCCAGCAGTGGGCAGCAGACCTGCTCTTTGAATTCTTTTGTCTTCAGGGCTTTCAGGAATGGAGATGGAAGTGTTAAAGTGGATTCCTGAGTTTTATAGTCAGCTACGGGACACGTTGAAAGAATGGTTACTTGCAAGCCCTCCTTTTGCATACGGCCAAAAACCTGCAATAAAAATGTTAATACATAAGCAAAAAACCCCAGCATAAAACCACAAAGATTCGTTTCAATTTCAGTGTAGATGACAAAACAGCAGTTTAATTCAGTTTTGCAGGACCAACTAAAATTTGAATCACAACCTTCAGGTAGAAATTTCACGTCTTGCTCTTAGGATGGAGATAAAAAAACCCAAAAGAACAGGTAACATATTTATGAAGTCTATTGGTTTTCTTGAGAGGCTTTATGTTTTCAGCACTTTGTATTCACCTGAAAATACGTTAAGACTTCCTGGTTTTACTAATAGTGACTAGAGAAAGGAAAAAGACTCCAAATAAAACCAGGCTGCTTATGACAGGAAGGCAGCTTGCTAACCTGCAAGACATTTGAAACTGAAACCGTGCTCGCCAGATGTTCTACAGTACTTAAAGAGTCTTCATTTTAAATACTTGTATTTTATTTAATTATATTCAAGTTGAACTGGGAACTGAGAAAGGGAACCTTATTTTTTCCACAGTTTTCCTCAAATTCAAAGAAGCAAGTTTCAAAAACATTGTACAAAACATGCTTTCGGATCCACTGCATGCCATCACAAGCCACCAACATGCTGCACCACCTTCCACTGTGTTTAAAGCACACATGTCAAAATGAGGAGAAACATGATAAACCTGCATCCTCCCTTTACACTCTTCCTCTTCAGATTTATGATCAGTAAGGAAATAGGTAATTTGGTAAATATTATAGAAACTCACGTTTCTGTATATGGTACCAATCACAGAAGGGAAACTGACTTGTTTCCTCACATCGGTGTGTTACCACTGTAATATAAAACTGACATAACTTTTCAGAAGCACACATATTTTCAATTTACAGTATATTTACTTTGTTGGAAACACTGGCTGATGTGCATTACTGCGAAACTTTACTCTGTATGTTCTCATTTTGTCAGGGATCACTTACTGAGAAAACACAGAAGTAAAAATCTGACTCACTGAGACTGTGAAGATGCTCAGTCAAACAGAATTTATGAAGCAAACAGAACAGATCTGTAACTCACACTAAGAGCAGAAGATTACCAGCACAACATTTCTGCTGTACGGGTTAAAAATACCAATAACCATAAAGTCTAAAAATACTCAAGCACATTGACTTGGTAAAACTGTACACTCCTACTGTTCATGAACACCCACGTACGAAGTAACATATGTGGAAACAGCTGGAAACACACAAATGGAGATAGCGAAGCCACAACCATCTATCTTTTGTAATCCCAGTTTAAATGAAGGGCAAGAACATGTGGAATACAGCAAAACCAAAATGCTTTAGGTCTTAAGAGTTTCTAAGCTTTGAAGTGAACCATCACCCCCCACGAAAGTGAATTAAACTCTTCAACAACCCAGGGAACTACAAAAGGCTAGTTTTCCACAAACTTGGGTCTGAAATCCCTGTATCACTCAGCGAAGTTACCCTGGTTTTCCACCCTCTTTGCCTTCCCATAGTCTCTCTGGCTCCCTCTCACCAAAATACTTGCATGATTCTCCCTCACAACTGAGTAAAATCCTTCTCATGCGCTGGCTGGGCCAGCTGACAGGCTGGACTGAGCAGGTGTCTCTCAGCTCACGCTGAGGACTTGCTCTCAGCGGACACACTGCTTTTCATCTCTAGCCACAGCCTTGCACAACTTCAGCATAACAGAACAGCTTTAGAACCTTTGCGTGTTCATCAGATTAGCAGAGACTTAAAGGAAGGTAGGTTAGCAGACAGACAGCAAGACAAAGTAAGCCATACCTCCTCGAGGCTAAGCAGTGACCCAAATCTGCAACAAAAACCAACAGCCAGAACATTCTCCCCGTGGCTTTATCTTATTAAAATCAACATGACGGTATTTGGAGGGACCCGAATGACCCAGTGACATTCATGCACCCGAATGATGCTGGGGTAAGGCACTCAGCATACTAAGTCTATGAACAAACGGGACAGATACTGCTTTGGAGGCACCCTCCTTTAGAAAGGAACAGAACACACCCATTAGTGAAGACACCATCCATCATGAGTTTCATAACAGATTTGTCTGCAGCTGGCAGCTGTACAAATGCAGTTATGTTATTATTTTTAAGGAAGGATTCTCCCAGTGCTGAAATAACCCATAGAAAACTTAAGTGAAAGAGGAAAATGGTTTGGAAAGCAATTAAGTGCAACAGAACTGAAACTGTCCAAAAGAAGTAACTGCACAAAGTTGGTAAGTTACAGCAGATACAACTGGCAGTATCTAGAAAGGAATTTCACAGAATCTGCAGGGAGTAAATTTGTTCATTTGTTGAATACTTAAGAAAAGAAAGCCACAGGGGAAAGAGCTATTTATAATGTTGTCATATTTAGACTATAAGAGAGGAACAGGCACTTGCACTAAGCTGAAGATCCCCACCCCTAAGATTTCATTGCTCAATTTTTGTCTGGCCAGTTTTACCTTTTCAAGCCACTGGAACTGTTGATCCTCAGCAACATAGCAACTACACTGGCACAACAAAACCTTAAAAAAAAAAAAAGTTGCATAAGCAAGTGGTTTAAAGAGCACAACAACAGCTCATAATGACATGTAAAGATGGTGTGACTGCAGTCAACAATTTGTTCAGTTTCCTTGGGCTTCTTCAACTCTATTTCAACAAGAATTTTTCATTCGGTTGTGTGAAGCAATCAGCTTGTCATACATCTTTGCAATGAGCTTCATGCCAGAACTTCAGTTTTAGTGAGCATAATGACCCTTCAGATTTTTGATGGGATTAATCCAGAATACTCCCGCCTTAATGTTTTGTTTGCCCTGGGCAGGGTAGGGGGTGGATGAAGTTTTCTCTCTTTTTCAGAAAGCTAAAAGATAGAGGAATTAATGCATAACTCACTTACTGTCGGATCGGATATTAATCGGTAGAACAAACAGAAAGAATCTGTTGGGAGGACATTTGTTGTGTGGGATGTTCGACACCACTCATTCCACAGCTTCACAACCCCAACTACTTCCCAACATACAGAATCCAGAATAAAAGACGACAGAAAAGCTGCAAAAAACAATACATACTGTTCATTTATAAAGAAGAAAATTTCTGTTCTACAAATACCTGAATTATTTCTTTGCAATCTCAAATTAAAAACAAAACCACTTGTTTTTATCAACATACATTTATTGACCAAATCCAGCAAAGATCAAGAATGTGAGTAACCTCACTGTATCAAGACTTAAAAGATAAAGAACAGTTCTACACATAGAGATCCCTAACATCAAACCCATGTATTATTAGGAATTATATCACTATGGTCAACTTTGATTTCTTTAGTACACACTAAGGATGTAAATATTAAGTCTCTAATACTTCTTGACATACCAGATGTAACAGATTTCTCAAAAAAATAAATAGAAAATAAAATAAAAATCACTGAACCAGCATGGCTATTACACTAGCTCTAGGAAGCAGAGACAGGAGTACGCATGACTTAGTGGCAAAAAGAGATCTGAAATCAAATGCTCATAAATCAAATTCCTGTCAAAAGTAACTGTTAAACAGAAGACAGAGCTAAAATATCTATAATTATTTTTCAAAGAAAAACCTGAACAAACCAAAAATAAGGTAGCAAAGCTAACTTGGATATCATCTAATGTCAGCTAGATGTGACCTAAATGTAAGTCTTAAAACTTCTTCATAACCACAGTGAAAGAGCTATTAAAAAATTCAAGACCTTGGTAAGTGTGTGTGGGAAAGGGAGAGGGTGTTTCAAGACTCTAGGCCTAATCAGTACACAAACACCTCAAAACAGGGCATTTTGAACAAGTGGGGGATTAGAATGTGAAAAAGGGATTGACTGATCAAGAAAACATTAAAAAAAAAATCACTGCTCGCTAGAAATTACAGAAATTACAGTTTACTGACCAAGAATTTTACATCTTTGACAGATCCCTTTAACTTCATACTATTAGAAGGAAACTTTTGCCAATTAACAAACAATCCAGGAGAGTCCACCAAACAAAAGTCACATAAAGGTAAAGGGGGGCTGTCTCAACTAAAATCCAAAACTAAAACATACTCTGCTTCTGCCCTTCAACTGAAAGTATATCATTTAACCCTGATCTGACAGGACAAATAAGCAGCTGTAACAAAAACTGTGTTTTACATTTACAGACTGACTTAGGTTTCCTCTGGACAGCTCAGCTGACTCAAGGTTAAAACTATGCTCCCTAAATGAAGAGCTGGACACTCTTAAGGACCATTCTTCCAGCAGAGACCAACGTTAAACAGACTATGGCAAAGGGAGCCTCCTGGCACGTTTACATTTTCTTCCAACCTCCTGCTTTCTCAAGTTTAGCCAACAGCAAGAGAAAAATGGCACTTTACGGTCTCAGGCAGTTTGTTTTTGCGGTGTGCACTACATACCTGCAGCGTTATGCCCTATCGCTACGATAAATTCAGAGTATGCAAACGGCTCGTCGGCAGAGCCTTCCGTACACGCGCCCGACTTCAAGGTCCAGAGGACGTCGATCTCCCTGGTGAAAAGAGGCGGAAGAAAGTGAAGCAGCGCTCCCCCGGCCCAGGCCCGGGTCCCGGCCCCCGCGGGGGAGGCCGCACCACAGCAGCGAGGAGAGCGGCCGGGGT
>KL266767.1:0-13275 GCA_000699545.1 Podiceps cristatus
TCCGTCCTGGCTGAAACCAGGACAATGCTCAAGCCTCTTTTTCTCTCCCTCCAGATTTCCTCTAGGCCCTACGCCATCTGTCCAAGCACTCCTTTTCTTTATGCACACTGTTTCATTCTTTTCCTTCTCTGTCTGTGATCTATATTTAGTTGTTTTCCTGTTTATACACCCCTCCAGAGAGGGGTATTGTTGATGTGACTAGCCAGGAAGAGAAACAATGTGGTCAGAGTACAAATCCTTTCAGAAGAGTAATTGGGAAGAGAAGCCATGCAGGATTGGGTAGGATAGAAAACTTTTTCCTAAAATTAATCAGAAACAGAGATCTGAATATAAATCCGTAAAACCCCTTAAAGCAGTCTGATCAAAGCCAAAGAACACCTAAGTAGGGGAAGAAACAAAGGCAAGGAAACACATGCGTTTTTTTTTTCTTTTTTGACACTGCCTTTTTTTTTTTTTACCCTCCCATAAGTTAAGATAAAACAATTTAGGTTTGGAAACTTTAGAATATCCATGTCTCTCTGCTCAAACTACCAGGAGCCCCTGAATGCGAATCCAGAGCGTATTACACGATGAAAGCTCTGGGAAAAGTGTACTTAAAGACTACTAGGGAGTTTGGCGTTGGTTGGTCCAGAGACACTTAAAGTATCTTTAGGGTAGGACTAGGAAGCATTTACGCTTACTTCTAGTTCTAGGTTGGCTGCAGCACAACTGAAATTGGGACAGATGAGAACGCATGGGCCCACCGTGGTGTGACAGTAAAGAACAGGAATCCAGCGTCTGTGCCATGGGGAGTCTCTGTCTGGTCTGAGGGACACTTGCACAACAAATAAACAGAGCATTTCCCATCTTCAGGTTTCTTACAATAGTAAGTAGCTTGTGAACGGCATGAGTAGAGGTAGGGTTCGGGTGTGAACTACAAAGCACACACTAATACTGGGGAAGCTTGATAACGCAGGTCTTCTCCATAAGTAAAAGCTATTTATTGCTGTGAAATGGAGTCCTTGACTAAAGAACAAAGAAATCTGATTCATATCAAAAGAAATGTCTGGAATTCTGCTTTGGAGTTTTACGATTATAATCATGAAAACA
Source organism: Podiceps cristatus (assembly GCA_000699545.1). Lineage (NCBI taxonomy): Eukaryota > Metazoa > Chordata > Aves > Podicipediformes > Podicipedidae > Podiceps > Podiceps cristatus. The sequence continues at coordinate 1,090 of KL266767.1, forward strand.
GTTTTGATTATTATACACAATCAATCTCTTTTAGTCTTTAAAATTGTGCTAGTAAATGTATTGGCAGCTAAGAGGGAGCACTGGGTGCAAGTCATTCCTTTCCCTGTTATCACTAACTGTGAAAGCAAAAGCTGGAAGACTTTGTAAAACATCACAGATATTTTGAAAACTCTAAAAATGCATGCAACTAGTGATTTTGCATTTAATTTTGCTGGGTGAAAACTTGCGTGTGTCACTAGGAGATGGTGCACAGTGTGGATTACAAAAATCCCTGTGCAATGATAAGAGTATCTCAGTACTTTGGACTTAAATATGAAGGTGGATCTGGTCTCACTTACTGTCAGATATTCCCTGGCCAAAGGGGGTCCACAGCCTTTGCTACGACACCAGAAGGGAGAACAAAGCAGAAGGCTACAGAGTGGAAATGAAAGCAACCGAAGGATCACAGGAGTTTCACAGAAAGGATACTTGCAGCACAACATGCTCTATTGAGCTTATTTGCTTCAGTTAGTAGCAAGAATGGGCGTTTATAAGATACTTAAACAAGGGAAGTGGTTTAGTCTACAGGGTGAGTTCAGCCCTGGAACAGAAGATGGATCTGAAGCAACTGGGAAAAAGATGATTTCATTAGCAGCACTTTTCAGCAGCAGGAAGAGCCTCTTAAAGACCAAAAGGGAAAAGCCTACACCTGTGGGGACAGGCGATGATCTAGAAAAACGGCTCAATCGTGAGAACAAAAAAGGAAGGAACAAGGTCAGAAATTGTTTAGTCATGCCCGGAAAATCATTTTAAGAGGAGTGAAAAACCTGAAAGGGAAAAAAAAATTTTAGTTACACAATACCGTTTTTGGGGAGAGATTTCCATGAATAAAAAAAGAAGAAAAAAAAAGTGAACTTCGTAGTAATTTTCAGTCCAAAAGGAATGTCAGCAGCAAAAGCCTGAGCTGCTAATCTGTTTGGTGTCCAGCAGAACTAAACAAACCTCCACTCTGAGTCAATCAGAGGTTGCATATGGTATTATGAGATCAAACTCTAATCTTCTTAGTAGCATTTTCCATGGAAAAAAACTGCCATACTGTATGTATTTACGCTGCTACATGCATTATTCATACAAATGTTATATACATATACACACACAAAATATGGCTCTAATAACAACATATTCCTTATATGTTGTAGAATCTGAATCCTGTTCAGAAGCTATCCTAAAAAGGAGCAAAAAACCACTGAGCATTATGTGCTTATGTCCCCTTTATTGTCAACAACAGAACAGACTGTCTGACAAAAAGACGTGTATAATCTGGTTAGTGCAAAACATTTATTATACATGCCCACATAAGTCCCCTTCTCTCCTGTATGTATTAACGTCTCATTTGTAATTCAGAGGCAAAGTATAAGGAGGCTGTACAAAACAGGTCAGTTTTAATTCTAGGTTGTGGGGCACAGGTATACAGCCAGGGCTTGGCTAAGAAATTCAGCAGCTCCACGGCGTCACCATGCAGAAATTTTGCTTTGCTATTTACACATCCTGCAATCATCAGAAAATGTCAGTGTTGTATATTGACCATTCAGCATGCAAATATGAGCCATCAAAATATTTAATAGCGTATAAATATAGTCCTAATTCAACAGAATTTTGTAGTAGCTATTACAATGTGTTATTTCAAGGAAAGAACAAGTAAAACCTAATATTCTTCCCAGACCTGCTTACTCCAAAGATTCCTGCCTGGGGAGTCATTACACACTCCAAAACCTCTCTTACTAGACAGTCTAAATACCCACTTTTATCCAGAGAAATTAATTATTCATTCCAGCAAAGCCAATATCAGCTAGCAAGACAGGATGTTTCAAGCAAATGCTGATGCTCTATTGTAATTCTTTAACAAACAGTCTAAAACTTTGTGAGTTATTGTACTATGATAATTTTTCTGATGAATTCTTACTTGGGCAGACTACACTTTCTAGTAACACCTATAGAATTGTTAAAATAATTCTACTGATAAATCATTTACTTGATGTTAAGTTCTGTGAGTTTTTTCTCCATAAATTATAGTACAAGGACTCTTTTCCCCCCTTATTACACAATACTATAAGTAGCTCCAAACAAGGATCTTTAAAATATTTGAACAGAAATATAAGCACTGGATTCCAGAGAAAAACAGCCAGCATCATGCTATGTTGCCTCCCCTTTATATCAAAAGCATCTCAATAACCTCGACAAAATACTGCTATAATTACTACTTCTGCCTCACCCATTAGATTAGAAATAGGAATTGCTAAAACAAAAGAGAGCTTATTTCATAGTACGGAAAAAATACTAGTAAAAGATCCCATGATTACGATAAATAATCTCATTATTGGAGACTATAGCATTTCAAAGCCCAAATATTTGTACAGGTAAATAGACTAATCCACTTGTTTCTGCAGCAAATCCAAATATACTCCTCACAAAGGAAAAATCCTAGCTTGCTTCCTGGCACTGAAGTATAGAAACTGTTCTGTAAACAGTGCAGTCATGAATTCCAGTTTCTTTTCAAGTTCTCCCTCTCTCTCCAGCCATCTCCCTCTGCTTGGCTTCTTTAGCGGCTAAGTAGTATGCTTCCACTCTTGTTTCCCTGCTCCTACATTTGTGGTACTAGTGGGGTCTCTTTCTCTAGACCCCCATTTTCATGAATCTTAGATGAATGTTATGTCCTAAAGAACATTATTCTTCTATCTCTGTTGAATTTAACAATGGTTTCAGAGCAAATGGGGGTGGGGGGTGGGTGTTTATGATGTATAAAGCCTCATTTCTTTAGGAAACTAGGCTAAAAATGAATCTCAGTCAACAATTCATTTTGTCAGTAATTTCTTGTGTTCAGACACAGACAACCCCCTTCAGATGACTGCACTACAGACACACAACACACTGACAGCTCATGGTTTCGGAGAAGTAAATGAGAAACAGTGTAAGACCTGACATTTTGGTTTGCATACAAGGGAACCAGCCTCTGCTGGGGTAACAGAACACCTCATCTGTTCACTGCTGGTGGGGAACCCCAGTAGCTCAAAATTTGCTTAGTTGGGTTTTATTTAATGAAAATAGAGAAAAATTTTTCATGAACAACTCTCTTGGTGCACACATGTATATCAAAGCACCTGCCACCTACAACTTGACTGTTTCCTTCTCCTATGCCTTGAAGAGTTTTCAATTTAGGAAGAAAGAACAAGACACTAAAAATCCAGTTAAGCAATCAGAATTACACTGAAAAAAGGGGCCAGTCCAGATTTAATAGTCTCAATATAATTTTAGAGGCCAAATATATAGAATATTGTGATTTCAGATCCAGATGTGTTGCCATCCTATACTTTAACCTCCAGCTCAGGCAAATTTAGCCTGTCAGATGCACAAGCATGGCCAGGGGATAGCTCTCCTTTACACATCCAGTTATGAGGACACCCATTTTGTGCTAACCCAGAAGTTGGTAATAATTTAGGATGCACTTAAATAGACAGCAACAGTTGTTTGGTGTAATCCTTGTTGGCAACTTGAGGTGCCAACCAGGAGACAGACAGAAGCCAAGGAGGCTTACCTAGAGTAGGTTGTTAATGCATTCTGTTACTTCTCACGCTTTGGCAGGGAGGAAGGAATACTGCTGTACCAACAACAACAATGCCATTCTGGTAATGTGTTAAGTGTCACAACAAAAGCAATACAAGTTTTCTTCTGATTCAGATCTGACTATAATTCTAGGAGGAAAAAAAAAAAAAAAAGAGCAATTTGATTTGCTTTTCTTTTTGCTTTGAATTGCGTAGGCTTGCGCTGGTTTAGGCTTTATAGCATTATAAATTTAAAAGGAGAAGTGGCCCTTAACTACCCAGGTAGGGTGCTATGAATGGAAGACCATATCATAAAACGCCTAAATTAACGCAGGCTAGTTTGAAATTTGTTATGGAAACCTCAAGATATACAACTACACAAGTTTACTCATTTCAGCAAGTTGAAATGGATGACAAACAAGTAGAAACTATGCATTTGTGTGACTTCATGTGTCTAAAATGACAATGGACCAAAGTTGGCAGCTGATTTTCACTTTGAGGACTTTTGCTCAAAGTTCAAAAGAAAACCTAGAGGGTGAAAACACACGGGCAAAACAGGAACAAAAGTCATCATGCAAAGCAAAACGTTAACACGGGTAGCTTTATTTCACTATTTTCCAAGCTATTGTAGATGCCATAGTAACCATGCTTTAAAAACAGAATATGGTGCTGTGAAAATGGTACTATACAGAGCTAAAATCCCAGACAGACGTTAGTGCTCAGTTGGAAGCAGAGTTGAGTCATAGGTATGAAACCCTCAACAATACATTGGGGAGCCTGTGATGCAAGGACACTCTCCAGGAGTTTTTGCTTCTGCTCGCCCTGAAAGAGAAATTATCACAAACAGTTGAACTATGGAAAACCAGAATGCAAAGCCGTTTGAAGAGAAGCAGGTAAGCACTATGGTATATGAGGGGGACATTTCTGAGATATGTAGTAAGCTCTGTATTTGGGATTTGCTTTGGAGCTATCTGACCATTGCCCAGCCTCGGAGCTGAGTGTGTCCCCTGAATCAGCACTTCCTCAAGCTAAGCTTTGTTTTTATTGATGACTCTTGAGTTTCCTCAGTAAACCGAGGGTGGAAAGTACCAAAACAAAGGCAGCACAAGAAAAGCAGAAACATGTGATTCCCACTGTCTGAGTGTAAAGTATAAATTAAAAAAGCTGAATCAGATGAATGATAGGGCAAGGGAGAAGGAGAAAGCAGAACTGTTACCTTACAAGGGAAACGTCTGAGAAGGCACAGTGAGAGTTTTGGTAGACACCAGGACTCAAGAGCCTGGTCTCAGGGGCACAGTTTCCATGTGTGTGGAGCTCAGCATTTCCGTGGTCCAGTTGAGGGAGTTTACACTCCAGCACACAACACATTAGAATCCTCAAACTTTATTTTCAAGGGGGAAGAAAAGCCTAAAGACAAGAGTAAAGAATCATATCCCAGGAGGGCAGAACAACTTAATTTCTTCTCCTCAGTAACTGGGAAATGAGGAGTTGATGTGTCTCCCTGAAGAGATGATACAAAATCCCAGAGAGCGTCAGCTCTCTGATCACCAGGAAGATAAATGAGGGCTTGCAGACCATAGGCTCATACTCCATGGAGCAGGCTCTATTCTTATTTCTGTCTCAGTCCTAGAAATGTCACACCAGCAAAAGGATTTAAGAAGCAATGGGAAAAGGGCACATTTTCTCTTGGCTGTGGTGCGTACAGTATGTTAAATGGTTTGTAAGTCCCCACGTCCCCAGGGATGGGTTACAATTGCCACGGTTTTGCAGGTGGAAAACAATGGGGAGGAACAGACAAGCACAAAAGAGGCAGAGGAAAAAAACTAAACCGATCAATAAAAAAACAAGTGGTCAAGAGGGGAAGCAAAGGACTGATCTATTTTTCATAAATAGGGCTGTTCAGAAAAGCTCTGGTTTTGAAATGACCCAGATTGTCTGTATTAGAAAAGATTACATTTTTAATCCACTCATTTGACATGAATTATGGGAAAGATGGAAATATTAAATCCAAAACTTAAGACTTTCCTTACAGCTCCAGCAAAAAGCTTCCACACAGAGAAAGATGTCCAAGAACAACAACTCCCATAACATCACAAATGTCTGCCTGTTACTTCTTTCAATACAAACGTTACTCAAATAAATTTTAGGGCTTCTTTTATAAGCCTGTTACAGAAGGAGAACGCATTTTAAACCAAGCAGGGGAAGAACAAGTAGTTGGCACCATTCACTTGATTATCTTTAAAAAAATATTATAAGTAACTTACACCCTTTTCATAAAGGAATACCTATTTTCAGAAGTAAATTGACATGTAAACTTTATCCTGATGTTCGAAGATATTATTTTCAAAAAGACAATTGGGATAAAGTTAGTATATTTTCATAGATAATCACTATATGTAATGTAAGCTTTGGAAGCGAAAATCCTCAAACATTAATTGTATTCCTTCTAAGGACTCAAGTGAGTTTTCCTGTCTGAGGAAGAAAAAAAAAAAAAAAAAAAAATTGTTTGCTAGATTACAAAATCCTCTCGTTGAGAAGGCTTTTAGAAATTCATTTCATACCATCAGGCAAAAGATGCCATTAGACTTTTTTGCAGCACATAGCTTTTCAGAGAAAAGTAAATACAAATTCTATTTCTCTGCTGTGCATGAAGGGATGCTATAGCATCGATGGCATTAACAGCCATAGGAAGGGAAAAGAGAACATCTGGATTCTGCCATATTTGCACTGGTGAAACGGGGGGAAGAAGGTGAGTAAATATTATCTACACTTACTCTGCAGGCATACTAAGTGCTGCTGCCTACCATCCTCTTACCAGCATTATCACTCGATATATTATGATATGACTTTTTCACAAAAAAGTATGGAAAACTAAAATCCAAGTGCATTTGAAGTATTCTTTTAGTAAGAATTCTTCAATTATGCAAATTAAAAAAAAAAAAAATCACAGGGGAAAAAAATTCTCAGTTAAAGATCATGGGAAACTGTAGTTTCTCTCCAGTTCTCATAACGTTGATTTTTTTTTCCACATATCAGTTTGCAGTTAACATGGTATATGCGACTATCTTTTTTTCAGACCTGAGCTAATGTCCCCAGAGTGCTCATCCTTATGAGGAAGGCTTGAGAGTTAGCCACCAAATTAAGGATATTGTAGACTAGAAGTTTTTGAAGGAGAAAGCAAAGTCTCTCCTCACTCCCCCTCAGCTTAGTTTGACCCAACTTCTTCTTTAGGAGCTTTACGTATTTCCTGCTTTACAATTGCTAAAACTTCTCCATGGACATAGGACGCTTCAGTAATGAAAATAAAGCAGTTTTGTTACCTGACTGGCAGGTATCATAAACCCGGACAACTTTACAATGCTGGAAAGACTGAGAGGGATTAGCTGATGCCTGCTTCAGTGGGGGCTTTCCTGCCTGTTCACTACACAGCGCTTTTTCTGTGTGGATTCACATAACACACTTCCACCCACTTCTCCAGTGAGCCTAAACACATGGTCCTCCTTTGGAAGAAGTTGACAGAATGCAGAACTACAAGCTAATCTTAACTACCACACTCCTTTCCTTTCCTCTCCTCCTCTTGCGCCTGTTTCACTGGTTGCCACATATAAAGGAGAAGGTAACTCCCAAGGGGACAAGAATCTGGAAAACAAGGACAGATACATTGTCTTCTCCACAGAGACACCTATTCTTTCAAATTAAGGTTCTGCAATGTGTTTGAAATCAGTTGTAAAATGCCACCACTTTAAAATTCTTTTGTATTGCCATTCCATGAAAACCTTTCACATTTTGAAAATGTGTTGGTGTAGCTATCTTGATAATACTGATTTAATGAAATGTTAAGGAGTTCATTTCAGAAGAAAAATTAGTGATTTTACTTGCCAGGAAAAAGCCTCAAGTCTTTTCAATGAAATGAAATATTAAAAAACTTTTGAAGTATGTAATATTTAACATCTGCACACATTTAGTAATCAAAAATTCAAATTCAATGGCATGAAATGGTCTTGAACTGCGTAATAGAAATAATCTAATATAAAGCCTTGCTTTCAGATTTTAATTTAGTAATAACTGCAACACAAAATCATACAGGAATAAAGTAGATACTGTCTCGACTAACAGCAGATCCAGCAGATTTTAAGATATTTAGACAGATGACTTTAAAATGTATGCCATTATAGCATTTAATTGCTGTCCCAGGCATTTTCTAGTCACAGAGGGAGATTGCCTCATACAGGAAGGACTGGCGTGGAGATGTGCTGATGCAGGAGTCAATCGCAAAGATATCTGCCAGAGCAACAGAACCTGCCCACTAGTTGCCCTCAATATGGAAGTAGAGAAGACAAAGTTGAACTGCTGCAAGATTTTCTTTGTTACTCACTAGCAAAACAACAGAAATTTCCACTAAAAGGAAAAACTCTTTCAAAAAAAGACCAAGAAAACAAATATCCGCCCAAGTCTTTTATTTATTTGTCAGGAAAATTGCCTGTATAAGCATATATTATGGAGATTTTCTCCCGTATCATTTATCGGTGCTTACCACTTTGCGTATAAATCACATAGTACAGTTAGCCCTCCATCTGAACACGGGACCAAAGTACAGACTTGTGGGACAATCAGGCTTGGCAAATGCTGAGAACAGACCCTATTTCCCCAGAACATTACCACCCCAACAAAGGTTCAATCCCAAAGCAGATTCTACAAAACACAGATCTTTCAAACTAATAGGTTTGAACTTTTTCAAACATTTTGGAACATTTTTCAACAGTTCTCACCATCACCTAGTTTGCTTACCCTTTATGGCATAGGGCAGCCTGTGCCATATTGCTGGCTGAAATAATTACTGTATTCCTTCTCTCCCAAAAGGAAAGACAGATTCTTGTTGTTTTTAAACCAATAATGAAAAAGAGGGGTAAAAAACAACAACAACAAAAACTGAACCAAACAAAAAAAACAAACCCAAAATCACCAAACTAGGGACATGGTAAAGCTTTGAGTCTGGAATACATCTTTGCATTAAAACAAAAACCGAACCAAACCAACCAAACAAAAAAACCAAACCCAAAATCACCAAACTAGGGACATGGTAAAGCTTTGAGTCTGGAATACATCTTTGCATTAATTTGTATGTGAAGATGTCTAAGGCTCGATCTTGTTAACAGCGATAGAAAAGACTCACAAATTCAGCATGGAGTAAGTTTTCTTTGTAGTTTTTAAGGCCAACCTCTAATATTCCTCTGGAACAGAAATGTAATTTTTTTATTATGCTTTATTTCATTATTTGTAGTAGAGACATCAGTTGGTATTAAATTCTGTAATTTTTAAACTAAATTTCCATACAAGCTTTAAAAAAATGTCTAATCATACCAGTTTTCTCCTTGCTGAGTTCTACAGAACAAAAAAAAAGGCACAGTATAAAATTCCAGACCCTGAACATATATACACGAGCATAAAACAAATTCCACATGTTTACATGAAACAAGAACAAAAATCTTTTTTCCTGCTTACCATCACTCTCAGCTCACCAGCTTTACTCATAACGTATAGCAGGAAGCGACACTCTAACCACCCAGCACTCCGATATCCCTAAGGAAGCCCCATGCTGCAGCACTGAGCTGACATTGTCCTGTTGGACATCACAAGAGGGTACCACAGACTTGTCTGGAGTGTGGTGCTCCTGAGAACAAATAGGACTGAGTAGCCTCTGCTGTGTAACAATGGGTAAAGGTGAATTTTAGATAAAACCACACAGTTTCCCTCCTTAATTTTATAGAAACCACACACTTTCCCTCCGTATAAAGCCTTCATTTTAATCATAACACCTCTTGAACAGAACCATTTACTGCCTTATTCCAATCATGCATAAGTCCAGAACTGGCCCTGCAGAAAAGAGGCATGGCACCCTTTAATTACACCTGGAGTTTATATGAGCTCATTTATTTAGGTTTCATAAGGTATCTCTCATTTAGCCAATTACTATCATTACTTACCATCTGAAAACATACTAGCAGCCTGTATTCCCCTTCTTGCCCGTGCACTGCTACACAACGCCTAGTAATATCACTGAAATCTAAGAAAAAGGTTTTCCTCATTGGAAACATCACAGTTTTGTCGTCTTTGCTCTCAATGGCTTGCGCTTCCAGTGTCCCTGAACTCCTGGTGCTCAGCTAGAAGAGGATCTCCCGCATCCCATAGTAAAAGCAGCTCTGCTGAAATACTGACAATGGCAGCACATTTCAAAGGAGATGATGTATGAGAGATATTTCACAGCTAAAGGATGGCTGCTCCCTTCAAAGTCTTCCAAGGCCACACTGTGGCCACCCTGTCACCATGCACGCACCCACTAAGGGAACCTGAGCCCAAGCTGTTTGCCTGGAAGGCACTTCCCCATGCGCGAACACGGGAGCTGCGCTGTGAGGACCTTGAAAAGATGTATTGCTTGCTTCCTTACACATCCTCGGTCAGGAAGCTATTTTCAAGGCAGATTCAGTGGCCCACTCATTCTTTTCCATTTCCTGAGACTTTATTCTCCAGGAAGCGAAACTGCGCCCTGTAAGAGCTGACGGCATCACACACACAGAGAGCACGTGTCCTCAGCGCATAACTAACTGCTGCTTCCCTGCAGTACTTTGAGTCTTTCTTAACAGCAAACACTTTTTTTACAGAGTCATTGCAGAACTGGGATTTTTAAGTTTTGTTAAGTGAACAAAAGGAAACAACTAGCAAATTTTTAGATGAAAAGTATTTCTACTTGAGTAACTGGTAAACAAACATAAGGAAGTTTTTTGTTCTGATTTCTGTCTGTCTTAGAAATATTTCCAGCTACCTGTGAGGACAGAAATGCAGAAAGCATGCACAAAAGGAGCCCTAGCCCTCTCCTGAGACTAACAGAAAAAAATGGATTAATTGAATGCTGCCAATAATAAAAATAGGTGCAGGAAAGAACAGACTTTTTGTGCCACGGGGTCAGACAAGCCAGAACGTTATAAACTAAAATCTAGAATAAAACTACACATTTTCCACTTGCATAAAACTAAGTTACTCCAAATTACTGCTAGGCAGGGGCTCAGTTGCCCACAGGTCCCAACCAGTCCACCAGGTTCAGCTCTCCCACACAGATACTCCAGGCTCAGGGAATGAGGGCATTACTTGGCCCACAGACACCTCCCCATTTCATTCACATCATCATTTCTTCGTGATCATGACCAAACACGTGTTCACCATACCACCGTGTCACAAAGTGTGCACGTGCACATCCTATCAGCTGATCAGACAGGACCTGTCCCACAGCCAAATGAAGACTACTTCTGTTATCTGAGAGTATCAGTCCCCTGCTCTATGCTCAAATGTGCATGTACCCTGACTATATAACCAGAATCTGTGTTTAATTGTATGATGGGTGTCAGAATTGATCTGACATCAGAGCCCATAGATAGGATATGTCAACTCTGGACTGGATGCCAAATACCATCAGATCAAGGCATCATGCAGGCATTTAGATGATAGAAATGGAGCACAGAATGACAATTTAGATTGATCTTTGACAAGGCAGGGTCCTTTGAAACAAAAATGATTTTTACAATGGTCTATTAGCATCCACCAAAAAAAAAAAAAAAAGGAAGAACTTCTCCTTAACAGTGTTGCTGTGACTGGCACAGGGTCATGCTCCTGAGTCCCTAACTTTCAGGAAGGAAGAAAACCATTTTTCCCCACCCTACAGCAAAGACTGAGAAAGGAGACCTGAAAAGCTTTCAAATGCATAAAGATCCCACAGAAAAGAAAAGGAAACAATCTGTTTTTCAGTTACAATGGTCAGGACAAGACAACATGAGCTTAAATTACTGTAAGAAAAACTTGCATTAGACATTAAAAAAGCTCTCAGACACCAAGGATAATGTAAAATGTATCTCCTAGGGAGCTTATGGGCATTTACCATTGCAGGTCTTTAATAAAAGGTCAGAAAACCTCTTTCTTTGGTGGAATAGTTTAGGTATAGCTGATGTTGCCTGAGGAGGAGGAGGAGGAGGGACATTCCAGATTTTTCTGTGGACAAGTTATCCCTATATCTACCTGCTTAATTTTCCCTTTCTGTAGCTCAGCAGTTAATTGAGGCTTGTGGGAAGGAGCACATAGCAGGCACAAGAAACTGTTTATTTGGGATAAAGTCAGAAGTATTTGGGAAGTTGGGGAGCAATTTCTTTATTATGAATGTGTACACATTGAGTGAGTTCTCTTACCACTAAAAACAATGTAAATAGGTAGAACTGTATCAAAGAACTTGAATAATCATCCTGATTTTCATTTTACAAGTAGGGAACACAGGGCACAGAAGTCTAAACCATCTGTAATGACAGAGCAAGTTATAAAAATGAGCCTGAAAATTTGATTTCCTGGCTCCTGAAGTGACCCATCTGATGGACTACATGCTCCTTCTGCTCTTCCTCCCCTGCCCTGCCTCCCTTCCCCCAGCAAGCCATGCAAGACTACAAGAAATGCAGCATTTCCTCATAAATCTTGACAGCAGCTGGGGGAAGTCTGACGACAATAGTGTCGGTAACTTCTGCTGTAACAAGAACACACATCACAAAGATGATCATTACCCAAGCGGGGGGGG
>KL266769.1:0-23370 GCA_000699545.1 Podiceps cristatus
TTACCGTTTGGGGTTAAACCACGACAAAAGACCATGGCATATATGGGAGATAGAATAAGCAATGAATATTGTTTTGTATCATCCTGAAATTTTGTCCTAACCAGGTTTTTCTTTAACCCTGTTACTAGAATAGGATTTGAGTGTTCTTTTATAGCTATAAGAGGGCTTCCGTGTCCATACGAGCCTAGCAAGAGAGCAGATCCCATTTGTGTCAATTCTATACTCTTCTCCTCTTAGCTGTGAGTGTCATAAAAACATAAGACTAGAAGGATAATTAAAGATCATTTAGTCTAACTTCCAGCACTGAGACAGAATAAAACATAAACAAATAAATGTAGGTAAAATAATAATCTAAATCTGCCATTAAGGCCAATTTTCTTTTAAATTCCAGGTGAACGTATAGTTAGTTGACGAAAATACTGCTTGATTTGAATTCACTTCTTAGGGCCAGTTCTGCAAACATGCCTGTGTACTAGTCATTAAACAAAGACTTAATTCTCCTTGAGCCATTTCAACTGCCTGCGAAAGAAAAGCATAGCATTTGAATACATGGAAAACACTAACTGAGAGCCAAAAAATATCCTAATGGTGAAGGCACTTGCTTCTTTGTCCTTTGGTTTGTTAAAGGGGAAGTTTAATGGAAAATGATGATACTGAAAAATTATCTTTTCTGTACTTTGGGTATGAAATAATTGGAAAATTAATATGAAAAGTATGCAGAAAAATTTATAAATTATAAAATAATTACAATTCCATTAACTTTTTAATTTAAATATTGTCATCTTGAAAAAGTCAGTGATGATATCAGTTTACTGTAAATTTAAAGAATAAATATAGAACATAGAGCTGTATTCTGACCTAAATTTGTTCACTTCCTCTGGCCAACTCCATTGTGTTGATACATATCCAAGCTCTTACTCTAGAAAAAGGAGATATGCCAAACTTGGCTTATGTTGAGCTTACAAAGAAATCACAATGATTTTAAGCTTGTGCTCAGCAATCAGAAAAGACATTTCAGACCTTAGCACAAATATTATAAACAGAATAATAACAGACTCAAACTTCTATTTCTAAAGACTATATGCACATTTATAATTACAGTGAACCTTAAAAACACTATTTTAAAAATATAGTGATGTTGCATATAAATTGTTAATTTAAAGAATGTTATTATGGTTGCAGAAATCATTTGCTCATATTCAGCCTTGAGAAAATACCAGAACTAAGAGTGCCCATTTCTTTAAAATGTTTTTCCACAATGCTTAGGTCTCATTAAGTACATCAGCTTGACAAAGTTCATTTGATAAACAGCTATTCAACATTTCAGTATTTTTTTAAGGCTTAGCCCAATATCTTATTTACTAAAAATGATTCAAATCATAGTCGGAAAGAACAATCATTAATTTCCTCACGGGGCTTTTGAAGGCTGCCATCATTTATGCTAACCAAAGGCCTCAGGAAAATTCATCTCCTTTGCAGGTGAAGCCGTAACAGCATTCTGGATTTCACAGCAGGGAAGCTGTGATGCAGTGATGTTGTGTTGGATGCAGCCACAAATACTGAGTGAAAACTGACAGGTTCCCACCCAACTTATGTGAACTAAGGCACTCAGAGGCTCACCATTCAGACAGTACTGAACATATTTCCATGGGAAAGACAAACAGCTAATATGAAGATAACCTTATCTGTCCCAGAGCAAAACGTCAGTCTTCCTCCTAATCACTCATGTGCTGCAGAGATCCTTTACAAATAGGGTGTGGGATAGTTCAGCACATAGGAAAATTTGGCAGGTTTGTCAAATATCATTCTTAGGAAATATTTGGGGCAGTTTTTTCTCCCTCCTTTGGGAGATTTTCCCCTGAAGCTCAGAGGAGAGCAGCTCTCAAGAGCCAGCGGGCTGCAGGATGGTTGATAGAGCCCTAGGCTTCCACAGCAGCCAGCGGACCTTGGCACACATCCCCTGGCAAGGGGTGGCTCTGCCTAAGCCACCACCTCCCACTGGCTGTACCCTATAGAGAAACAAAGCAGCAGAGTAAAAGGTAAATACAGAGAAACTGCTGTAGTGCTCATGCCCTAGAGCTGTCGCAGTGATGCCATTCAAACATTAACTTCAGCACTTACACGGTATTCTTTGGGACCATTTATATCCAGCCAAGCCAAGCCATCTATTATATAGGTATTTAAATCTGAGCTAGTCGCCCTAGGCTCTCTTTATAGTCAATGGAGAAAAAGAAGCAGTTCTAGGGCATGATTCATCTCCTCCTAAAGCAGGTGTCCAAAATAGGTCAGATGAATCATGCCCTAAAAGCATCTGTTTCTTTCCATTGACAGCAAAGGGGCCACCACCAAGGAGCTCAAATGGGAACTGCTACCGCACAGACTTCTGAAGCCTGAGGAGCTGAACCCCACCCATGGCCTACAAACAGGTTGAAGCACCAGGATTTGACCTTACCAGGCGCAGCCTTGCTAGGAAAAAAAAAGTCTTTTCAACTCATCCTCCAGACCATTCCCAAAAGTGCATCTTTATCTTTTCCCCTTCGCAGAGGAGCTGTTTTCCTCTCTCTCTTTCAGAGGCTGTCACCTTGAGCCGCACAGCATGCCCTTCGAGCAGCACTCTTCTGAGTGCTCTCCCCACTTCCCTAGGCACTTCCCCTCCTCTGCAGCCTTCTCCTGAGTGCATTTATCCCTTGCAGCTGCATTTCATCATCCCATCTGCTGTCTTGCTGCTGCCTGTGTTAACCATTTCTCTCCTTGAAAGAGCTTGCAAACCCTACCTCACACCGCGGCTTCAGATACTTTGATTAGCACTTATCCAAGCTGTGCACACTCAAGAGCCTCTATCCGTGTTAGAAGGAAACAATCTGGAGAAGTGGTAAAATAATGTAAACATTTAAGCCTTCTAGCCCTTTTGAAATAAGAACAAATTGGTGGGTTTTCCCCTCAAAAAGTATTCTACAGTATTCAAGCACCCCACACTGTGATACTGAAAATACTGCATCAGCATAGTAATGGTGATACTATAGTTCAGCCGTAATGAAACCGTAATGAAAATAAAACATGCAAGTATACAGAAGCAAGTTATATGAATGAAGGGAACGCATCTTTTTTCCTTCCAAGTGGAACTACAATCTATACACTTCAGGAAAAAAAAAAAAAAAACAACAAAAAAATGTTAACAGTGTTTCACAAAGTTGGAGGTTACATTACCATGCAACAACACAAAGTAGCAGCAGCAGCACAGACAACTCCACAAAAAGGGAGATGAAGACAGTGTCTCATGAATTCTTAATTCATTAAGGAATGAATACACTCCTACAATTCGTAAAGGAATAAATCTCTTCTGAAGAACAAGGCAATTTGGGGAAAGGAGTATCTAATCATTTTCCTTTTGATCTGAAAATACAGCTTTTAAGCATCACTACATGCAGCTGAAGGAACAAGAAATGAAGGTAAAAATAAAACTATAAATATTAAAGGCTCTGTAAAAAAACAATCTCTGTGAAGTTTTCCAAGTTCCTAAATGGCAGCTATCATGTGAAAGAGTGAAAATCAGATAATAAACAGAATAACTTTTGCTTCTATAATATATGTATTTTTCTGTGTTTCTAAGCCTTATTTTTCCAATCCTGACATCATCGACTCACCTAGCTGTGAGGAAAACAGAAGCACTGTGTAGTATTAGGTCTAAACAGCACAAAACAAATATGTATTTTTAATTTTGCATATATGAAAAGTATTGCTGATTGAAATGGAAATATTTATTTACATTCAGCTAGGTGTATGCTTGTAGGATTACAACCTATTCCATGACTAATGATGTTTCAAAACTTGCAGCTCCGATGAATTTTTCATATCTAACAATTTCTCTTTTTTTCTGTGGTTCAAATAAGATATGTAAGTATGAATGTAAGGTAGCAGAAATGATCATCTTTTGTATCCAGCATTCTTTTCTCCTCTTGAAGAGGGAGAAGAAAGTGTCAGATATATGAATAACTATATAGAATACTTTATAGTTTTAGTGTTCCTCACCAAGGAGCACAAGTACTGCCAGTCATTTGCATGTTTAATAAAAGAAATCATGCCCAAACTAAACATACGGCTTTGTTATAAAGCTGTAATTGGCACACTGCGGCTGTGACCCAGCAAGCTGTGCTCCAATGGATATGGGTGAATCGCCATGCCCACCTCAAGATATGCTACGAAAAACAGTTGTGACCCTGGAAGCAGCACTCTGTCCCTGCAACACAGCTGCTGGGACTGAAGCTCCATGTCTTGTCCTGACTTCACCACTGTGCATTTACTCTTCGGACTTGAGAAAAAGGGAAATGGTTGAGTCCCCATCCCTGGAGGTATTTAAAAGACGTGTAGATGTGGTGCTTAGGGACATGGTTTAGTGGTGGGCTTGGCAGTGCTGGGTTATCGGTTGGACTCGATGATCCTAAAGGTCTTTTCCAACCTAAATCATTCTATGATTCTAAATATGGAAATCTTCGTTTTAAGTTTTACGGTAGCTATAGCTACCATAACATAGAAAGCCAATTGTTTGATGGAGGGTGAAGGGTGTTTATTAGATGCAATTACTGTCTCTAACTTTTGAAGCAAACTTTTCAAACTTTTTAAAATTTAATGGCTCATTTTTCTTGCACAAGAGTACATATTGTCTCAATAGTACACATATATACTAATCCCACTGATGACACCATTGCTGTCTTCTGAATGGGTGAGAGATTTAAAGGCACGCTGTAAATTTGAAAATCAGATTTTCAATGGCATCTTTGTGCTCTTTATTCTTCACTTTTTTATTATAAAAGAGAAGATAACAACCTAGAGCTAGGAAAAAATAGAGAAAACTTTTCTAAAGAGATATATATATATAATGTTCTGAAGCCTTCTCAAGCCAAAAATCTCAAATTGACCTTGATAAAATCTCTTTTAAAATTGCTCCTATCCATTCTTTTTCTTTCCAACTCCTCTGTTAAACACTATTTTACTATAATTCAAATTGAGCAGAACAGATATGAATTAACAGATCAGACATCATTGTCTGAAGTGAAAACAGTCTTCCAAGCTTTTAACGTGGTTTCTGTGAACCAGCTTTTTTCTATTCCCTTGAAAATGAGACATATACATTAAACAGGTCAATTTTATTGAATTAAATCATGCCCTTTGCCTGTATTTTCCATGACAGAATATTTGTAATTCTAACATTACTAGCATTTGCTAAAGGTCCATACTAGCATGGAGGAAAGTGCAAGATGGCTCTCTCTTTTGTAAGTTGCTCAGTTATGCCTGCTTGAAAACTAATCATATTGAAAGTTAACAAACTACTGAAAGAAGTTTGTATCTGTCTTAATCCTGCTGTGATATTCATAGAAGCAACCTTCTTCATTGTTACGTCCCTAAGCGTTTTTATGCCACCTTCTAGGGTGGTTCTTTCAGCTTAATCTCCTTTGTATCAGGCTATCATGATGGACGAAAAGCTGGACATGAGCGGGCAATGTGCACTGGCAGCCCAGAAGGCCAACCGTGTCCTGGGCTGCATCAAGAGCAGCGTGGCCAGCAGGTCGAGGGAGGGGATTCTGCCCCTCTGCTCTGCTCTGGTGAGACCTCACCTGGAGTCCTGCGTCCAGCTCTGGAGCCCTCAGCACAAGAAGGACATGGAGCTGTTGGAGCGGGGCCAGAGGAGGGACACAGAAATGACCCGAGGGCTGGAGCAGCTCTGCTGTGAGGACAGGCTGAGAGAGTTGGGCTTGTTCAGCCTGGAGAAGAGAAGGCTGCGGGGAGACCTGATTGCGGCCTTCCAGTACTTAAAGGGGGCCTATAGGAAAGAGGGGGAGAATCTTTTCAGTAGGGACAGCGGTGACAGGACAAGGGGTGATGGTTTTAAACTAAACCAGGGTAGGTTTAGGCTGGATATAAGGAGGAAATTCTTTACACTGAGGGTGGTGAAGCACTGGAAGGGGTTGCCCAGAGAGGTGGTGGAGGCCCCATCCCTGGAAACATTCAAGCCCAGGTTGGACGGGGCTCTGAGCAACCTGATCTGGGTAATGGTGTCCCTGCTCACTGCAGGGGGGTTGGACTAGATGGGTTCTGGGGGTCCCTTCCAACCCAAAACATTTGATGATTCTATGATCATTTTAGAGTCCAAATTAATTTTAACTGCTTTTGTATGACACAAGCTGACCCCCATGCAGGTATCATGGCCCAGGTGTCTCCTGGGAGTCCCAGGGGAGGCTGGGCAGGGCCATCAGGACCTGTGGGTGCACGCAGGGCACAAGTACAAAATAGTAAATACATTACTGGGAGAAGGACATGCTCCTCTAAAAAGCAGCATCTGGTTACATAAAGGGAGAAAAATAAAAAAATCCTTTCAAGAATCATGATATCTCAGATGCATGGTACGAAAAAGAATTAGTTTTACATTTGTTAGGCCACATCACTGAAATGATTACCAGTACTGGTTGCATTGCCTCCTTTTTCCGGCTACGCTGGTAGGTTTAATAAAAGATATTAATTCTACCAACATACCTTGGTTTGCCCTTAGACCATCAGGAAGAGGAAAATGCTACCCACAAAGAGTGTTAAGAATGGCAATCCTCTTAAAAGCCATTATTGTTGATACAGCTCCCACCCACCTCTTAAAACGAAAGGGGAACAGGGGCAGCAGAAGCCTGTCCTCGGCCACGCAGCTGTCTGCCTGACTCCTCGCACAGGCTGGGGCGTGCTGGAGCACGCTCTACAACGCCACCATGTTTTGCAAACGTCCTGAGCACAACGTGCTTAGTACTTTTCTGCAGGTTTCACGTAGGACTATCACAATCAACTTCTTTAGCATTTCAGAAAACAGGAAAAATGAGCATGAAATTTACTGTATTAATTCCATATATGCAAATGGTTGTAGCCTGGGAGTGTGCAGTTCTCACATGTGACTTCTTCCATGTTGTTTTTTCAAAAATTCATCTCTGCGTGCAGTTTGTTCATTTGAAACAGTTCCTGACTGTCTAGCTTATTCATATGCATTAAGCATTTTGTCCTGGCTTTAGACATAGCAGATGCACCATCTCTTCCTCTTCCAGCCTCTGTCCATTTCTTCCTCTGGTTTAGGTAGCAAACCAGAGAGAAAGGCTTTTAACTTTGTATGCTTAACAGATAGATATTAGGTACTGGTTTTACCTTTGAAATTCCAACTAATTCTAGAACAAATAAAGTTTGACACAATTCCATAGTGATCCTCAAAGCCTGACTGTTACACGTTTTTTAGCTGATGTAACTCAGGGTCTCTTAATTCATATGGGGGGAAGAAGAAAAAAAAAAAAAAAAAAAAAAAAGAGTTCCAACAGACATCTTATCTAAATTAAGTTTATCCATCAGCAGAAGTACCTGGTATAGCTAATGCCAAAATACAAATCTGTGTGATAGTCAGCATCTTCTTTTGCAATGTGATGGAATAGGACCAGTTTGTAGATCAGTTCAGTAAGCCATAAGGAAAGAAAAGGTGCAAATTATCCAAAAGTTTTGAGGAGATAACTAATTTCTGCCAGACTTGTGAGTTACCGGGACAACCTTATGTTTTATTAAGTAGGAAATTGAAAAAAAAAAAAAAAAAAAGAATGAACTGGAAGGATATTAGTCTGCAAGAGATTGCTTAGATGAGATTTGTTAAGGAGATTGACATTTACAACAATAAAATTTATTGATGGTTCATGCAGCCACCAGAAAAAGTAGATCAGATTGCAGTTGATTTAGGTTGGCCAAATACATTCTTGGGAAATGAAGCGAACAGCATCTGGATACCAGCATACCAACCGACACGTCTTTTAGCAAACTGATACTGTTAAGTGCCCTCCAATGGCCATGTACCAATACTGTTATCCTGCCTCTAGGTAGCTACCTATCTGTTAAAGTTATCTGCCCGGAAAGAATATCAGCAATGATATGCTGAGTCTGGTTTGATTGTCTTTTTAAGTACTGTCTTGCTACTACCAGCACCTTGCCAAGGAAGTCAAGATACCTTTCTTCTGCCTTTTTAGCCAGTGCTTTTGGTTAATATTCTTTGCTCTTAAATATCAGGAATAAAACCAGACAATAGATATGTATATTGCTGTGAATTAGCATCTCTCTCAGATTTCTCCATCAGTTCCTCAAGTCTCTTTGTGCACGTGTAACCCTCAGCATAATCAAATAACTTAAATAACTATTTCTGTGCTTCATCTCCCCATTCACTTGCCTCTTTGAAGCTGTATGGAGGCCATGCAATATCCAGTGCATAAAATCACAACCAACAAGAGGACAGTAAAAACATTAAACAGTTAATAATTACTTTTAATTCTCCATATTGATTATGAATGGCATTGGAAATTGGAGCGAGTGTTCAAAATTTCTGGCCAACACATACCTCTTCAATGCCAATAAGAATCCTCTCTGCAGAAAGTTCTAGGAGCAGGGATATTTCCTTTAGTACTAATTATTTCTCTTTCTTCTTCATTTATTTTATTCTCTTGAGCGAGCAGTACAGTTTTCTCATTCTTTTCTCAGATGCCTGATCACTATCAGCAATTCTCCCACTGTTATGATACAGCCTTCTTTATTTCTGAACAGGAAATTTATCACTATATTAGGAAAAAAAAAAAAAAAAAAAAAAAGCCAAGGCATTCGCCACAGCCTTCACATTATTGCTGATGCCAGATGTTCAGAATTCTTGAATCAGATCCCCACACACTACAAGACAGCATTTACGGTGGGTGGGAGAACATCATTTGAGTGTCTTTATTTTGCTTTCTGGTTTTGAGCATTTAAACAACATTTTTGAATCATTTCCTGATTTTTTATCTTGCAGGCCCTAGAGCTAAGGACATATTAAAAACTATAACTGGGTTTCTGATATTTATATTACTCCAAGAACTGCAACCTTAAGAAAACTTCCTAATCAGTGATACATTTAAGGCCTATGGGCAATGTAGTCCTTTTCAGTCTCTCTAGAGAAATTCTTTTCCAGTGTGTCCTAAATCGACAGACTTTGTATCTGCCATTTACACAAACAGAAAATTAAAATTTTCATTAAGCTTAATCTGCGTTGAAATTGATCTCTACAGAGCAAATCTTGACCATGAAACAGCACCTTGGAATCAGGGGGTTATTTTCTGATGGTAACTATTTGCAACAATAATTCTCATTTCTCATTTAAGCAGAAGTTGCTCTAGCTAGCATGTCAACACACTCTTGGAAAACACTTGGGGATAGGCTGTTGCAAAGGATTAAAAGATAGCACTTGTTACTGTGGGCACATGTGAAAGCGCATGTACATGCAACTTGAGTTAGAGTTGTGTTCCTTCAGCTGTTATTACAAAAAAAAAAAAATAGATTTGATATAAAATGGTAGGCTTTTCTGTTTGCTTTTCTTGTCTGGATACAAGCCAGAGAAGAATTTTAAGCTTAACTGAAAGCTTTGTTCAAATTGTTTTCATAGTTTTCCACACTAAAATGTTATCCCTTGTACCATTCTTTAAATATGTGTTTGGCTTAGCCAAGCTATAAGGAAAGGGCTCTGAAATTCAAATGAAAACAGAGGCAGTCCCAATTGCTCTGTGACTAGGAAATTTAATTCCTTCCTCATTCACTTCACAGCCAGGGCAGTCTGTTTAGCTTTTTTAACACAGGTGCTTGAGCTGCGTATAATTCCTAAACCACGTAACAGCCTAAACCACGTAACAGCCGGTAAACAGGGGGCTGACCTGGAGCTGAGCAGAAATCTTGAGCAATCTACAGCACAACTGCATGTTCATTTTGTGATGCAAATTATGTTTCTCTTAAGCAAGATTTTTAAGCACACAAGGCCTCTTCGGCATACAAGGCCTGTGCTGAGCCTTGTCAGCTCAACCTGGCAGACTCCGGCAGCTAATTTGCGCTGAAATTTTAGGTGGTGAAGCAGTTACTAAAGGAAATAATCAAGTTCCTCTTATTGCAAATGGAGAAAGGGAAATGCCTGCATGGGAGTAGCGTGTCCATCTAACGTAAATACACAGAGTTAGAAAGAATGGTGCTCTCTTTGGAAATCTCTGAGGTATCTGACTCTTTCTACATGTACTTCTATGAAAATTGTTTAGGAGACTAATTTAGGTGAATTAGGAGACTAAAATCGAAGCCCGTATTAGGTGAGAGTCATCACCAGTTAGCTCTATTTGGCAACAACATTTACCCGCAACAGATTCTGACCCCTTAACCTCATATATTGCTATTAATTAAATATTTAGTCACTTCTGTGATTCTAATGAATTCTATTATGGATGCATAGTTGAGCAGAAAATTTAGACAGAGGTATTCTGGTATTCCTGAGAAACCTGGTGACAAGAGTCTCATGCTAACAGATCAGTAAACCTGGGTGAAAATCAGCAGACAAAAAGGGAAAATCATGAAGAAACACATGGTTGCCAATGTATGTTTTAATTTTTTTTTCTTATTCCACAGAGGTTAAGAGGAGTAGGAGCATTTATAAACATCAAACCCAAGAACTACAAGAGAAAGAAAGCATATTAATAAATGAAAAGAGAGACTAAATTAGTGATGTTTCAGTAATGATTCTGATACTGAAATCCTTTTTCAAATCTTTCTTTAGAAAGATAAAGAAAAGAAGCTTGAATAAATAGAAAGCAATGAAGACACTGTAGAATAAACTATTGAGAAAATAAAGATGAAAGAATGAATGCTGCTTTGGATGAAGCCTATCATACTGTGCAGCTGTCTTGGAAAAGCCACAGGCAAGTAAGTGCTGGAAAACTAAAAGAACATGCTACTGGCTCACGAAGGGAAAAGAAGGACAACACTTTTCAAATACATTATTCATTGTAACTACTCATGGTCTTTTATTAGCCCAAGTGAAAAGGGAAAAACAGGTACAGCCATACCAGTAAAATGTATGTGTGGGTATAAAAATGCAGGTAATGTTCCATAAACAGTTTATTAAAATATTAAAAAATGCCAAAACACAAGAGACTTTACAACTGAATTCTTCCACTACATATATTTCCTAAATAATACAAAGGATGTTATTATATATTTAAGCTCTGTCATTCGTTCTTTTCATTTTTCTTCCTACTTAGAGAAATTTTGATTTTTACCTATTCCTTCTTCATGGTGGGGATATCTGAAGCTCTTTAAATGAGAAGGCAATGACTCTACTAAAAATGTGTGTTCCTGATGGCTTAAGAAAAGTCCTATCTCTTCTCCAGGCAAAATCCAGTGGAAAAAGAATACCAGGGACAACTCAAAATGCCAACACAAAATTGTTGAGATCTTATCTCTATTAAATTATACAGGAAGAAGCCACAAGTGGTTTTAATTTACCTATGATAGCAACTGTAAGGACAAATGATTGCTCAAAAGAGATGATCAACATTCCTGGTAAAATAAAGGGAAGAACTAACATTAGATCCTGTCACTCACAGCAGTATAAGCTTAGGATATTACTGAATGCCTTTAAATGTCAGGGCAAATAAGCGTTCAATTAATGTGTCCATGTTTATATCTTTCCCTGCATGTTTCCATGCACAGACAGAGAATAATATTCTCATGCTTCTGCAGCAGAGAAAAAACTCGCACTAGTGAGGTTAGAACTGAACCACACACCGCAAACGGCAGAATCACTTATAGCTTTGCTCTCTCTAATACAGTTTATGTTCCTATAGTATAGTTACCACACAGGTGCGCATGGAGATTAATTTTGGCAATAAGGGGTTATTTTGAGCAGTGGAGATGTACAGGTGAAAATGAGAATTTCAGAGAAGGGCATGATGCAAAGACAACTTTATTTTTGGTTTGAAATTTTCAGAAGACATTAGTTTCTGCTTCCAGCATGAAAGTGGTCTTTTTTATGTAGAGCCAGTATTACAAGCCAGTACTACAGCTGGGGAAAAACAGAACTTCAAAATGAAAACTAGTTTCTGCTTCAGGCTGCAGTTCAGTAAATGTAACTCCAGCTAAATATAGCTTTTCCTTTTTTATAAAAACAAACATGAAGTAGTTGGATCATTTTTTTTTTACTTGATGGCAAAAGATGCGGGTGCCCCGGCAAAAGAAATTAATGCTTCACAGCTGAGTGGAAGTGGTGTTTTTAATGGAGCTGAGAGGCAGTGGGACAGTGTAATAGCTATGAAAAAGGAGAATGAAAAATCGTGGGTTTCAAGAGTGGAAAGGGTAGCTGTTGAAAGGCACAGGAATTTGTAAAAATAGAGAAAAATTAGGAGATTTTACAGTCACAAGAGAGACAATAACTTTTTATCATCAGTTGGAATGCATATATTTCTTTTTTTATTAAAATTCAGTTGGATTAAGCTTTGGGCTCCAGGTAAATTAACCAAAATTCTTAGATAAGAAAGTTTATATTATGTGAATTACTGGCATATTTCTAAAATTAGGTAGGTTTTAGACAGTTCTAATATGTTTGGGAGAAAAAAATTAAAAATAGGATTTTCTTCTTATAAAGAAACGTTATTAATATATGCTGAATTAAACTTGGTTCATGATTTCTGTCTATAAAAAAGTCACCTGAAACTTAATGTTCCTTAAGCTTTTTTTTAAAAAAAAACCTCAGATACTGCTGTCATCAACAAGACCTCATAAAACTACTCCTTACATTGACAGATGCAGTTTGTTAATAGCATGACATTCAAAATACTGCAGTAAATGATGCAGAAAATACAAAATTGCAAGGTCTGGAGACTGCCATTAATAACAGACAGGACAGCAAGAAAACTATTTTTGGAAAACACCACTATGAAAATTTTCACTATTTTGGATTATTTGTTTTTGACGGTATTTTATTATGTAGAACAATTATTGGGTTTTTTGTTTGACTGCCTAAAATTAAACTCCTGAAGATGATCTGATCCAATGCATATATGCATTTGATATGTTCATGACTTCAAAGGTGGTGGATATTCAGAGGCTCCTCCTGTGTCAGTGCTAAATTCTGGATTCAGTCATCTCATCTAAGACACCCAGCATCACTTTGAGCACCATGAGGTGCTCTGTCTAACCTTGGCTACCACTCTGTATTGCAGAGAGTTTCCTAAGTGTCTTGTGTTATATTAGCCAGCGGTTTCTTAAATGGCACTTCACACCTATGTTTTGTCAGTTGAGTCCTGCCTGAAGTATTTAACTTTTGGAATGAAAGATTGAAATTAGCCTACAGACATTTCTGATCCATACTAATAGCAGATATTGTACACCTGAGAAAATACTACAGATTTAGATGCCATTTGACATAATTCTGAGTAAAATTCTTAGTGTTTGTTTGTTTTGGGTTTGTTTGTTTGTTTGTTTTTGTTTGTTTGGTTGGTTTTTGTTCTTTTTTTGACAAAGGCCCCGACTCTGCATTGATCCTACACAAAAAGACATTTTTTTGCAAAATTGGAGCCTGATAAAGTTTATCCTTGTGTTTCTCCTTTTCAGTGTGATTGTGCCTAGAGCCCAAATTTGCCCAAGATGACATACAGCCAAACTTCAGGAATACCTATCACACTATATTAGAATGGATTTTTTTATATATGTATTATAACCAGCAATAAAGAGCTTGACACATTCTTGAAAAGTTTTCCTTTAAAAATCAGTTAATGACTTCACATTTTGACTTCTTAAAGTTTATATTGTAACTGCAATCCATTGTCATCAGCAGGTTCAGCTAGTTTGCATTAGCTAGTTTGCAAGCAAAATAATTAAAAGCAAAGAGTGCTGCTAAGAAAGTGGGAAGAAATTAAATTAAACTATTCACATAAATTTTAGCACCATCTGCTAAGGCACATAAAGTCTCAAAAAACAGTATAAACTAGCCAAGAGTTACTCATGAAACATAAAACTCAGAACTATGTTGTATTTTATGCTAAATGCAATAGAAGGCAAGTATAGGAGATAAGTATTAATCAGGTGAAAAATGACATGTTTTGATGTGTTAAATATTATAGGTTCAACTTTTTCAAATACTTTTGGAAGTCTACGCAGATTGTTTGGAAGGAGAAGATCTGACATTCCTACTCCTACATCCAGTGCTCAGCAGTTAGTCAAAGTAGAGGTGCCAGTGCATAAACCAACATGTGTTTCTAGTCAGATTTCACTGAAGGAGGACTTCACTAGAAAGAGAAAAGGTAGGATTCAGTTACATATGAAGAGTCAACAAGCTGTATTTTGGGTTTCACCAGTTTTTATGAGAAGAATTTTAAGGGCTGGACAAAATTATTAACCACCAAGTAAGGTCCCCTTATTCAGCAGTTAGAGCATATTCTGGCAATGTAAAAGAGTAGAAGAGAAGCCAAACAGGTCACATAGATTAAAAAGTGGTCTTGAAGAAACTTTAGCAAGCATACTTACTGCCATGTATGCTTTACTCCATGGAAAATATTTGCTCAGTATCTTTTGCAAAGGATAGACAAAAGGCCTGGAAGGAGTTGTGTGAAGGGCCTACTTCCTACCACCTAGGGCCATAGAATAAGCCTTCAGTGTAAGAACAAAGTCACTACAGAAAATACTATTTATCTGGAAACTGACATGTTTAAAGCCAGGCTTGACTGTCACCCCGTGCAGTGTGAAGCTTCTTACTAGTCAGACCAATTCTAAGTACTATTTGAATTTGAAAAGAGTGAGGCAAGCAGAGAAAATCATTGTATGCTTGTGCACATCCTCCCATGAGAATAACCAAAACCAATTATTCGAAGTTCAGGCCTTCTACCAAAGTTCAGGTAGTTCTGCTGCTGAATTGGACAGGAGCACAACTGCGATGCAGAAGCAGCATGAAGAGCTGTACACAAACCTGGTGTTCTGCAAGGGCACATATTAACTACTTCTCCCCATGTCCACCGCTTTTCCACTTCTCTGCTCTTCAGAGTAGAGGGTAAATGTGCCCAGTGTTGTGAATACTGAAGCATTATCATTTTCATATAACTGTATTATTATTATGCATTACTGTAATAAGAAAAATTCGACAGCAGTCCTGCATGAAGCACTTAAATCAGTTTATGTATGTTACAGTGTCACACAAAAATTGCACGGCCTCTGCCAAATTAAACACATTGAAATCTACATTAAGCCTTCATTCTCTCCCTATCAGCTATCTAATGATCACTAAGCACCCCAACTGCACAAAATGTAAAGTCCATTACATATATTTAGAAGTTTAGATGTCTTCCATCACCAGTAGAGTTCCCTTCAAACTTGTCTCAAGCACATGTCCAGCTTGGTATCACTTTGCTGTTGAGCCCACAGGAAGGTTTGTGAGAAATCAAGTCTTCTTGTGAAGTACTTCAGTGAAAGAAAGTGCTAGTGCATTTCTTAAATCTCTCTATGGATTATGCAGTCGACTGTACTGCTCTGTATGATCCCAACTTTTCAAGGTTAAAGAAAGAAGGATTGGGCATGGCAGTCTGTGGAAGGAAGTACAGCAATCAGTATCTGTTCCACAGTGTAAACAGGCAGAAACAGCTGTGTGGCATCGCCAGGCATCCAGCAACTCCCTGCTATTGCAGACTGCAGTATCAAACAGGAGGGCAACTGGCATCCCTTCTAGTGAACACCTGCAGTATAGCAGAAGAGTTGTGCTAATGGAAACCTCTAAAAACTCACTGTGGCATCTATCTAGTCATAAGTCTAAAAGCCTATAACAGTCATTTCAGTTCTCAATAATCTTGCTACTTGCAAAGCCAGGAGGCTTTACCTAGAAAATCAGAATACAGGTAGGGAGGAAGTTAGGTCAAACAGTTTGTTTGCAGATAGATTTTTTAGTAGGGACTGTTAAGATAGGACAAGGGGTAATGGTTTTAAACTAAAAAAGGGGAGATTCAGACTAGATATAAGGAAGTAGATGCCCCATCCCTGGAAACACTCAAGGTCAGGCTGGACGGGGCTCTGAGCAACCTGATCTAATTGAAAATGTCCCTGCTCACTGCAGGGTACTAGATGACCTTTAAAAGTCCCGTCCAACCCAAGCTATTCTATGGCTCTATGAGCCGGAAGAAAAAAAGTGAGAATTATTTTACCATACCTGGAATTAATCAAAGAGCTTCTGTTCCTATTCCAGGGTCCTTACCAAAGGTCCTTACCAAAGGTCCTTATGAGCTTCCCATCCTTCCGAAGGTTTTGAGAAAAAGAGGGTCAGTTAAACAGAAATTCCGAATCTGGGCAATGGATCCAAATTTGCCTCAGAAAGCTGAACATTGAGCTCTGCTCCAAATACTAGCTCCGCAAATCTCAACTATCAGAAGTGACCTGAATCCATTAAAAAATGTTTCTGGTACAGAAATAGCAGCCATTTTAAAGCATTCTTCTGGGCAAGGCCTCGTATAGTTGTAACAACAGATCTGTAATAGTACAGCCATAGTGATTTCACCAGAGTAAGCAGAATAAATTCTTAAAGCCAATGATCAGCGCAAATTCATCAGCTTTTTAGACCAATCTAGCTATGAAGCCACAAAAGCCTGCCAGGATCTAAAATATTCAACATTGCCTCATCTAGCTGAGACAGAAACTGTTAGGAAGAAAACTGGCACATCCAAGGCTTCACTGCGATTTAAATCTTCCAAGGTTAAAATTAAGGATGAAAGCTAAAGTTAGTTGATGCTATGGCAATGACAGAAACTGCTGTACTAGATTAGGTGGTACTGTCTCATGGGTTCGGCCTATAAGAAAATAGAAATTTATGAGTCCTCTGCTCTTACCGTAGTGTGTTGGGGTGCACATGTGCTCCCTGCCTCTATATGAGGAATGGGAATGACTGCCAAACACATTCAGGAACAAGGAAAAGACAGTCCTGAGGTGGTACTGTTATTCCAGGTCAGACTGAAAGGAGTTCTGACTTGTATTATGAGTGGCCAGTAATAACGTAAAGAGACTCATTTCCATTTGCGGTCACCTCGGGAAAGGGCCGGCTGCTTCAGCACCTGGATTTCAGCACTTCTTCTGGCAACAGAGCAGAGGTCGCAGCAGTAAGAGATATATTGCCCAGGATGCTGCATAAAGTGATTTGCTATCTAAGAGCCAGATGCCTTCCTAAGGCATCAGCAGATACGTATGACTGGCAGAGATTAGGTAGGCTTCACAACTAACTTCTCCCTCCTACCACAGTTGCCCATCTTGTGGTGATGCAAAGAAAATATTCCCGGCCTTGACCCAGCTGACTACCCTCAGTACTCTTTTGCACTGAGGGGATCAAAAAAAGAGATGAGAAGGTCTGCTGTCTGATTCCGTAGGAAACACATAAAAAGCATATAGTGTCTGTGCTTGCCTTGGAGAAGGCAGTCCAGTGTTTGACACTGTGCTTTGCCACAAGAGCTACTGCTAGTCACAAGGTCTGGAGGGATGGGCACACTGCTGCCCCTTCCCCCTCTGGGGACCACCCGAGTGGGGTAGCCGAGTCCCACGGTCTTATTCTGCAGGGGCACATTGTGTCATCTGTGAAAGTCCCACGGGCCCCTGCTCCGGGGCAATCGTGTGAGTCAGCTTGCGTTTAACACTCACACCTCCTGCACGCCCTTCTGGGGGAGCAAGCCCTGGATGCAGACCCCCCCCACACCTCCCAGCAGCTCTGCAGGGCCGCCTCTTTGTTGCGAAAACAAGAGAGTGCAGAATCTCTTACATAAAGTGCTGGAGATGAGCAGTGGAGGAGGGAGAGAGGTGTCTTCTCATGATATCCTGTCTCGGGGAGTCTGCCAGCAGACAAAGCAAGCGCTCTGGAAGAGGTTCAGCTTCCTGCGTTGTTGAATAGGTCTGAACCTACTGTGTTCTTACTGCCTCTCTTTAGACTTGAGAATTATTGGGTAGAAACCAATGAAATTTTGCCCAAATGTGCTCTGCTGCACAGATCTGAAAGAAGTGCACCTTTGCCTCCTTCTATAAGAAAAAACAGGTCAAATAATCCAGTTAAATGAGTTAACAGACTCCAGCACACCTTCAAACAATGCACGGCAACACTGAAAGCCGCTACTTTTGAAGGGTTTTACCCTTCGCTCCCCCTCCACAACAAGGCCTGGGTCCTCTAACACCCACGAGTGCCCAGCAGCCATTGAGGCCAATGCAGGGCCTCCACTCACAAGCAGCCTGTTTGGGGGGCAGCCTGTGTCTCAGCATGGAACAGAACAGTCAGCAGATCACTGATTATTTTTTAGTTCTACTAAATTTACAAGTAATCTATTTTTAGCACTGTCTTTGATCAGACAATTTCCCTTTAAGAAATGTTTGGGGTCAGTTGATGAAGAAGAAAGTACTCTACAGATCCTCCAGTCACGGAGTAGCTACTGAGAGTAAAGTAGATGTGCCCTGAAAGGACTGTGCTGTACAACTGTTTACAGGACAAAAACAAACAACTCAAACCTGGACTGCTAAATTATTTTCATTGTTTCAGAACAGTTGTCTTGGATATCCACAGCTAGTTTACTGGACCTCTTAAAAGTCCTTGACAGATGTCAGAATTATACAGTGGCTTTTATTACCTTTAGGTTTAGTAACCAGTGTGAGAAGAGCCAGAGACTTCCCAGAATTGGAGGGGTACTCACAGCACACATGCTTTTCCCTTACAGCCTTAATCTGTTGGCAGGGCAATCACCGTCAAAACATGCTGAATCTTTAAATAACTGTAGTAAATTAAGGATGAAAAACAAAGTAGTCCACTACTGGATTTTTTTTTTTTTCTAATTGCACATTTACCTTATATTTATTGTCCTTTCACTGAAAATGGTAGGATCGTGAGTCTTTCTGAGCTTCAAAATATCTCACTGATTCTTTGCTTACGCTCTTCAGGCCTGGGTCCTTTTACATAGTACAAACATTTAATGACACAAACATTGCTTGTCATGAAGAATTATTTCCAGAAGAGAAGCTACTATGAGAATCCGTCTAACGATATGAGCAATGTGAGACACAGTGACACTGTTCCTTTGAGGCTTTTTTCTGTGTTATTGGCTTTCCCAACTGGCTTTTAACGGCATGATGAACCACTTACTGATTATGAGCGATCTCATCAGCACTAACAACGTCCTCGAGACTCAGCACTATGTCTCCTTTGAAACACTTCTATGAATAGCCAAAGATCATATGGTAATTATCAAAGGCAGCAGAGGTAATTCAAACTATTTTGTAGCTTATTACAAGTACTTTTGATATACTGCATCCTTTCCTGGGTGCAGATGACCCAGATGTGTTCTAAACAACTTCAAATTTAACACCTCTGACCTACACAAGGCTTGTTCATAATGCAAAGTAGGGTTTCTCTTGTTTTTGTATAGCTTATATATTCCCAGAGAGAACTTATCCCATCACCAACAACAGCCGAATTTAGAGCAGTAACTAGTGTACGCTTTTTGCCAAATTTATATGTAAGAAGACAGTTTGCAAGCCACATAATTTGAATGCTGGGTTGATATGCTGATGGAGTTATCTTAGTTTCTCTGAGGGATAACTGTGCACCAGAAAACAGGATAGTAATGCTCTCTGTAACTGTATGGCCATAGATAGATGACTTTCACAGTAGCCCACCAACACGTTATAGGCATGACGACTGTTAGAACTCAGGTTCATTCTCTACAATATACTTCGGCTTAGATCATTAATTGTTAATTAATGAAAAATAAAGTAGGCATCTTTCTAGTGAAAGCTGCATGGAAACCAATGGAGTTCCAATAAGATATTGGATTAATGATGTACATTTTTAAGCATTAAACAGGCTGACAGCATTAAACAGGCTGAACTTTAAGCATCAACTACAAGGAGAAATTTGCAAACACCATTATCATTCCTATTAAACTACAAATTCTCCCAAAAGACTTGAAATATATACTCTCCACTTTATTTGAAAACCAGTATCTTTCAAATTAAATGTTTTCTGTTATGTCACAGGCCAGAAATTACTTTAACTCTACAGACTTCCTCTTTTTCAGTGACTTTGCATTCATCCCCAAAAAATGCTTGTCTAGGCTGTACAATCATCTCTCAGCAGCAAAACATTCCTCTCCTCTAACAAACTCCAGGTGCTAGTCTTCAAGAAGAAGAGGCAATGGAACTTAAGCCCTTATAACCTCCATCCCCTGAGTCCCTCACACCATCTCTCGCTCATCATCTTCTCCTCCGTTCACTGCCACAGTCCTGGTGGCTCACCCCTTCCCAGCCGCTTTGCAGGCTGCAGGGAGAATGGCCAGGTGTGTGCACCTTCCCTGCCCCGGAGGGCACGCCGCTTTGGCGTGTCATGCTGCCTCCAGCACAGGACACACGTGGGCCATGGTGTGACCAAACATGATGGCGGGATCCTGTGACAACTCCATGTGACAATCAGATCTGGCCCTGCCCACAGACATCAAAAAAAGATGAAATTTCTTCCAAACACTGAACACACTCTGATTGCTATCTGCATCTTCATTGACGAAGCGACACATTTGTTGCAGAGTTTAAGGTGGAGAAGCTAAACCATATGCTCTGTGACCATTAGTAAACCCATAGCACTTGTCCAAAGGAAAAAAATGCAATGCGTGTACTGATGAAATCTAACACGTTTGTCCCAAGCAGCCTCATTTACACTCCTGCACTGTGTATGGGGAAAAACACTTGGTAAATAAAACACCTTCCTAAGAGCCCAAATCCATTCTGAACTGACGTTCCTCACCCAGCACTGGGTGCGAGCAGGACACACAGAAAGGATTTTGCAGAAAGGCACTGCAGCAGTAAACCATTTGGAATAATTTAATAACCTCCAGCCCAACACATCCCTTTTCTCACACACAGATACATCTATTTCAGTGTCCTCAGATCAATGCCTTCGCATTCACAGCCTGAAGAACCTCTGCACTGTCATCAGGCAGTCCTTTAAGCAGCAGAGACATTTAAAGCAGGGACAAACGTTACAGAACAGCTATGCTGTACCATCCTGTTGCTATTATTTGTTTTCTCAATATGCTTCCCAAGGGATAGAAGTGCACTCCACAGTGTACAAACAACATCACACCATTATCTTCAAAGCATGAAAAAGATACCAAAGTGAAACACAATTCAAAGGATGACCTTTATGTGCTATTATCTGCAGTGCAGTAATTAATTTTATCTGCTATGCACAAAAGAAGTGAATAGCGGTTTTGCAAAATACATGAATGAACCAACGAATAAATAAATAAATAAATAGATGGAAACCACTGGGAGCCTCTTCCAATACATCCCCCTTTGTTCCACTTTGCTAAGCTGTACGCAGGGGACAAAAAGGAAAGGCAACGGCTAGCAACCCTATGTCTGTGCTTTGAAGCGCTCACCTGTTCGCTCTAAAGTGTTACATAGAATATTTTGGCTTCAGATGCCAAGAAAACCTTCCAGCAAACAGGACTTGATTCCCCCTGTCATCTAATATTAGAGATAAAAAAGAGCCCTGATGGTGTCATTCATGCTTTCAGACACAAGCAAGGGCTTGCTGGTCCCGGGCAGACGGCGTTGTATTGCCTGAGTAAGGGTGGGATTGGTCTACCTGTGGGTGACAGGGCTGGGTTGTAATGACATTAACTGGGACGCCAGGGAAAGAAACTTCTGCACAACTGTTGTAAGGTTTAAAGCAAAGACATCTGAGGCAGATCAAACAACTGCTTAAACAAGTTCCTAACAAGGCAAACCACACTGCTGTGTGCCACACAGCCTAGTTGTTCTTAAAATAGATCATCACGGGCAGGTGTCTCAGAGAAAACCCAAAGTGGTATTCTTGAATGTATTTTAAAGAGTATTTTCATATCTCTCATCCCTAAATTTTTGCAACAGACATGCTCCTGACCTTAATCCAACAGTATCAGGCCTTATACTTCTGAACACAAGTCATAGACAGGAATTAAGCAGATCCAAGAGATACATTTGGCTTTGAAAGTACTCTTGGTTCTGCCCCTGATTAGTACTAGCCATCAACCTTTGAAAACAGTTTTAAGATCATTTTCCACAAATTACAGAAACTCAGAGATATTTTTTTACATCAGAAATATACATACATTTTCATTTGCTGGTAATATGCAAAATCAGTGTTACCTCCCCTTTCCAGTAAAATGAGTATCATATGGAGCTTTCCCAAAGAAAGGGGTGGTTTGCATCAAAATATCATTTTCATTTTTGCAATGACATAATGACACCGACTGAGGTCACTTTTCAGCTTCCTTCTGCTGCTCTGTGCTTTGACAGGAGTGAGACACCGTGAAGTATTCTGGGTGCGCTCAAGTCCTCTCTAGAATTCTGAACTGCAAGAGAATTATTTGTAATCCAAGGACCTAGCCATGCAGTGTATGTCATGCGAACTCCACATTCGGAATTCACTGCAAAACATTGGGGATATGTTTTTTGGGATTGTCTGCACATTAGGTCAATGCCCCCTGTTGATATCTAATTTGCACTGATCATTCAGTCATGTAAAACTATATGTCAATTAGGCCAACAACTGAAACATATTGTAGGGAGATTTAAGCATTGCAAAGCTGGCAAAGATTACTCAACTATCAAACAAAAGAGGAACGAATGAGCACATTTCAATGGGATGCTTAATTGTGTGAAGAATTTATTTTTAAATTATTGGGAATGGTTTTTTCATGCTTAATTAAAAAATAAGATAAATTCAAGAACAGGGAAAGCTCTTTACTCCGACACTGCCACAAACAGTGACAATTCCTAAAACCAGAAGTGCTACAGCAAATCTCTAGTAGAGTAGCACAATCACTCACTACTTTATCATAAGTCTCTCAGTACTTTGGAGCTTTTTTCCTTTAAACTTCAGAATCATATGGTTCAATAAGGCCTAGTGCCGGATCTTGCACTTGGGTCACAACAACCCCCGGCAACGCTACAGGCTTGGGGAGGAGCGGCTGGGAAGCTGCCAGGCAGAAAAGGGCCTGGGGGTGCTGGTCAACAACCGGCTGAACATGAGCCAGCAGTGTGCCCAAGAAAGCCAACAGCATCCTGGCTTGCATCAGGAATAGTGTGGCCAGCAGGAGCAGGGAAGTGATTGTCCCCCTGTACTCGGCACTGGTGAGGCCACACCTCGAGTGCTGGGTTCAGTTCTGGGCCCCTCACTACAAGAAGGACATCGAGGTGCTGGAAAGTGTCCAGAGGAGGGCAATGAAATTGGTGAAGGGTCTAGAGCAGAAGCCTTATGAGGAGCGGCTGAGGGAGCTGGGGGTGTTCAGCCTGGAGAAAAGGAGGCTGAGGGGAGACCTTATCGCTCTCTACAGCTACCTGAAAGGAGGTTGTAGCGAGGTGGGTGTGGGTCTCTTCTCCCAAGTAACAGGGGAGAGGACAAGAGGAAATATCATCAAGTTGCACCAGGGGAGGTTTAGGTTGGATATCAGGAAACATTTCTTCACTGAAAGGGCTGTCAGGCACTGGAACAGGCTG